>VUQG01038472.1:0-10026 GCA_015106755.1 Etia nguti
AACTTTCACAACCTAACCGCAACTTAATATAACACAACTGTGGCAAAAATATGGGCAAAAGGGAGAAAAACTTAAACTTACCTTGTGTCATTAGGAGCCTGAGCCGTGTTAAAAGTCCGGTGAGGTCAATGACCTTACGCTCTCCCACTGTCACACGTTGATGACGTATTTGGAAATCAATTTGGATGGGGGAATGACAACAGCGCCACCTGCAGGTAGCTTCTCTCTCTGTCTGATAGCTTGTGTTGACATGATACCTGACACCTGACACCTGATACCTGATACCTGACACCTGAGACCTGAGACCTGACACCTGACACCTGACACCTGATACCTGACACCTGATACCTGACAACTGACGACTTTTTTCCTGACACCTGACACCTGACACCTGACACCTGATACCTGACACCTGATACCTGACAACTGACGACTTTTTTCCTGAGACCTGAGGATGTCCTAAAATGTACACCGTATTTATGGCTGTATCCTGACTCTTGAAACACATCACACTGACACACACGTTTACGCTCGCTGTGTCTGGCTGCAGCTGTGTGATGGTGACCACTGCCGAGGGTACATTGGCAGCTTAACACTTCTTTGTCTCTGTGGTGAAAACTGCACTGCTGACCAAGTGGTTAAGTTCACAGATACACCACCCAACCTCGTGACACTTTCACACCGAAAGAGAAACTGAATAAATATGAAACTAAATGTTTGGTATGTAACATGAAAACTAGGCTGATACTGTTTATTCAGCTTTATCTCAGAGGGAAACTGTTTTTTTTAACTGTTAAATCCCATCTACAGAAACAAAAACAAAGACACTGACAAGCAGCAAAGTCAAGCAGAGTGACACAGTTACATGAGCCATTCCCATTTTAGCTACAGAAGAATAGTACACGACACTGTAGGGTAACAACAAATAAGTACAGTATAACAAAAGAGGAGGAGTGGAAAGCAGGTCCAAGTGCTTAACATTTAACACACAACAACAAAACAACCGTGTGATATGTCCTAATTCGGATGCTGCAGATGTTAACTGCCAATCAGATATGGATCATACCATCAAAACTCAGTAAGTGTCTTCCAGCTCACCTCCTCACAATCAGCTGGTTTATTTTGTAGAGAATATTTAACATATTTAATTAAGTCATACAAAACTCCACCTTCATTCTACAAATACTTTCAGAGTCACAGGTCCTGTACGGAGTCTGTACTGAGACAGAGGTTACAGCTGAGTTATGTGATGCCAAAACCATGCTGATATAATGCAGAAAACGTTGTTCAGCACATTCAGTTTATTTTGTTAGCATGTTAATAGCACATTGACTTGCTCATCTTTACTTCACTATTATTTGAAGTCACCTGTACTCAAAAGAATGAGATTTCCATAACAGGTTGTTCAGGACATGGGTTAGTTTTCCACTATCCTGTAGATAGGAAGAGAAATCAGTCCATTTACCAGTTTAGCTTGTTACCCCCTTAACTTTGCTTCTTGGTACACCTCTCAGGTTTACATTAAGCAGACCTGTCTTTAAATTTAGTCAGAAATCTATTAGCAGCTGGCGTCTTCCATTTAACTGTGGATTTATATTTCTGTGTTAAACCTACACTGTAACTGCAAACTCTGGTAAATTTGTACACTGCAACTCACAAACACCATCACTTGTTGAGAATCTTGCTGGAAATGTAATTACACACCTCATTGATGCACCCGACACTAACAGTTTGGTCTGTTCACTATCATTGTTTACCCTTTTTGTGTCTGGCTACTTCTCCTGCCTACCAATATGTCAGAGTGTACAGGCCTTCAAACGGAGATTTCTTCCTGTTAAGTGAGTTTCTCCTTCCCACTGTCACCAATTGCTTACTCACAGGGGGTCATATGATTGTTAGGATTTTCTTTGTATTATTGTAGGGTCCCAATCCTACAATATAAAGCATCTTGCATCAACTGTTGTCATGATTTTGATCTAAAAACACAGAATGAATTAAATTGAATAAAATATACAATCTAAAACATAAAATTTTATTAGAAACAATGGCACTATGTGACAATTAAAAATAAATTTAAAAAGTCGTTTTATGTATGAGTCAGCATATCCACAGTAAAAAAGCTGACAACCATCAAAAGACACTCAACACTAATACATGTGAATGATTTATTGAAAATAAAAAAAACGCACAAAGAAATGCTTACAGAAAATGTATAAAAGTATAAATTATACATGGCATTTTGGGGAGAGTACCCATTTCTGCTCATTTATAACACAGACTTACTGTTTAACTATAGCTGTGGCAAGTATTGCCACCACCAAAGACCCATTATTATCCACACTACTAAATTCTGTCTGTCCTCAGAACATCAGTTTTTCCTGCGGTTCATTCTTCTATAGCATAGGTAAAAGATAAACAAGCCAATAACAAAAACAGCTGCAACATAACCCCCCTGACCAATTATCACTCCATCAGAAACAGCCTCTCTGCGTCTTCTTGTTTGACCTGCAGGTGAGAAACAGGTGAGAGTTATCAGCTGGGAAAATGTAATGTAATGTGAATGTACTGTAAACTCTTATAAATTATCCACCAAAATGTAAAAATAAAAAGGAAACACAAATAAAGCACATAAACTAGTTTCAGGTTTAGATAAGCTGCACATGCATGTAAACACTTAGATAAATGTATATGAGTTTCTTCCTTTCATTTTAAGCCACTGTGAAACTTAAATGCTTCTTTATCTAATTAGATTGTTTTCTTGTGTATCTAACAGCTCTATGATACAGCAGATGGGTAGTGTAGTTTGTTTTTGAAACATGGCTTCTTGCTAAGAAATTGTTTGTCTTATTAAAGATTCATCATCGCTGAGCACCATGCGTGTTGGTAAACATGTGGCTCTTTGCCTACTGTATTTAAACTAGTATGTCCATTTGAGAAAAATAGATCTTTCCTGTGTCTGGCATTCATATAGTCTTTGCTGTAGCCACATGAGGGAATCAACTTCACCTCTGATCACAATCTACTGTCTTACCTGGAGCAACGACTTTCAGGTAGATGGTGCTGATGGTGTTATCGTCCATATTTGTTCCTCTCTGTACAACACGACACTCGTATGTTCCACTGTCAGCAGTCGTCACTTCCTTCAGAATCAAAGACACGTCTCCATCCTTCATCTTCCTGTCCTGCAGATCCACCCGCTTCTTAAAAGATGGATGCTGTTTTTTTGGATCAAACTGCTCTTTCCAGTACAAAAGTAAATATTTATCCCCCAGATCAGCTCTGCTCCACTCTGCAGCAATGATGGAGTTGTTGTTTTTTGGAGCTTGACATGGCAGAGTGACCGTCTGTCCAGGCACTGCTTTGATGTTTTTCTGGTCTGAGAGAAGGCACAACACAGAGGTTAAAAGGATCTAAGTAAAGCTGTTCACTTCACAGTGAGACCAATGAGATCATCTAAACTGAACAAAAGCAGTTAATGAGTTAGGCTGTGTGTCTCTATATGCATCTGTATAACCTCAATGTCTGCAATGTTGGCTTCAGTTTTGGCTACCTTTCCTCTTTTTGTTACCATCTGACTGCACTACAGGCATGAATCCCACAGATAAATGAGAACCACGAAGAGGCCGCTAGAAAAGCCACAACATCAAACACCTGCAGCGAGTAAGGCAAGTCCTGAGGAGTTAAAAAAAATCACAGTAGATTTCAAGGCAAAGGAAGGAGGAGTCTCAGAAGCCCTTTGCAGGGTGAAACAGAAAACATTCATGAGTACATTAAGGAGATGGCCACAACTGACCGTATGCTTAGTGAATATCTGAGGCAGCAGAAACCCGAGAAAGAAAGGGAGCAAGATAAGGAACCATCGTGCAAAGAAAGGCCACTGCACAGCATGTACCACAGGCAGATAGAGGAAGTGGCTGACATCCAGAAATCCTACTAATGGAAGACAGCACAGAGGCACTAATAATGGCAGCACAGGAACAAGCTCTGAGCACAAGATCCATAGAAGCTGGGGTCTTTCACACCAGGCAAGACCTCAGTACTCAAGAAATACTAAGATATAGATTGATTGATCATTTATTTTGATCATGAATAAGCAAAATAAGAGCATGTATATTTAAGCTAGTACGCCCATGTAATAAGAGCATGTGCATAGGAAGGATAATACTGTCCTCTTGTACAACAGGTTCTTGAAAATGAGTGGGAAGAAGTAACACGTATGTACTCCCACCCCCTTCACATGTTTATAGCAGTCATGTGGTTGTTCAGCTGCTTCATGGGTGTGTTTAATACAAAGAAACATATCACAGACACACAAAAACCTTTCCTAGTAAATTCTCATTACCCCTTAATTTTATCCCCATCTCCCTGGGTAAAAGGATTTTGAATAAGATATTAAAATATTGAAATTATATTATTTTGCATGATAATGGATTTTAGAGTCAATATAGAGAACATAGAGTGATGTTTAGTCTAGGACCTGCTTAATTTTGTTCATGATTGAGATGCTTTTGGAAACTTTGTTTGGTACATCTCTTATATGTGGTTTCCAAGATCTCGGATGTTGTTCCTGGGATCTGCTGGAGCCACTCTCCTAGCTTGGGAGTCACTGCACGTAGCACTCCGATTACTCAATACACTAAACAAGAGATTATGGGATTATGCATAAAGGATTATGCCATAAAATTGTAGTTTTCTTAGTAGTATTTAGTGATTAACGGTATTAAATGCTTTCTTAAAATCTATAAATATTCCAGCTGTGTATTTTTTTAGGTCCAGTGTATTTGTTATTGCTTCCATTATTTCAATTTTTGCCAGCAAAATGAATGCAAAAAGTTATCTGTAACGCATTACTGCCCATCTCTGTGCACAAGTCAGCAATTGACAAACGTCTGAGTGCAGAGGAACTTCCTGATAGAATGAGAGCTGTTTTACTGTCCACAGAATTAGATTAAAGTAGAGATTGTATTGTGAGCTGAAGATGAAGCCAGCTTGCCCAGAAATTGCTGCCCCGACTTTGACACTAATGACTGATACAACCTGGATTTTAATGTTTGTTAAGGTATAAACTTCAGCAGATTTAGCAGGTAACAGATCTGCTGAAAACAGATCTGCATGTATGGGGAAATGAAGCAAGTGAAGCTGAAGGAGAGGACAAACCCGGGCTATCGGAGTGTCATGTTGCAACTGAGTTTTAATTAGCGCTCTTTAAACAGTTTTATCTCAGGGTTAACAAAATCACAGTTTTCTCTCAGTCTGCTCTCTGTATCAGGGCTCAGATGAGTTCCAATTCCGGTTTAACTCTTAAACTGTTGTGAGATCTGGGAGGTCATACAGCCTACCTAAACACACTTTTTAATCATGATTACAAACAGAATTCTTGATGAGGTATTATTTCATAAATCAGAAAAATCCTGTTGCATTTAAAACAAGTTCAGTCTCACCTGCAGAGACACAGAGGAGGAAGGCAGAAAGTAAAGTCCAGCAGAGAGATGCAGATGTTACAGAGGACATTTCCACTTTAAAAGTGTGAGAAATATCCATAAGATGGTTGTTTTTTTCCAGAGTAAAAATCCTGAGTATCTAAGTGTGAATGTGTGTTTTCAGCAGCTCGTTCTGACCTGTGGTTTCTCTTTGACCAAAGAATCACAAACAAAAGCACGACAACAAACAAGGTGGAGCCATGAAAACAAATATTTCAAAAACTCAGTTTTTCAAAGGTGACTAATGACACCCACACCTCAAAGAAAGCTCTGTATCTATATTCATGTTGTTCAGTGAGTTATAATTTCATTGATACTCCATATCACTCCATTTTTGTGTGTAATTGTTTTTATTAGCATGGAGTATCACATAATAACACACAATCAGGTCTATTTTTAATGCAATGTTTCCTGACAGTGGAGTTTACTGTTGTGATTCCAGAGAGGGTCCCATCACTAATGTGTCTGGATGCATGCTCAGTCATCCAGGTAAGTAAACACTAACATGGTTAACCTCACAGTCACTGGTGAGCTGAGTGTGTGGAGGCCTTTGGACAGTGGCTGTGCAAACGTTTTGTGATTTGTATTTGATGAATGTAAAACTCATGAACATGTGACTCAGACTGGACTTCTGGATCATTTCTTCTTTTCCACTTCCTGATTCAGCACAAACCCCCCAATCTGAAAACACAGTTAAATCTTCAAATGACCTTGATTCACATTCAAAGTCTGCTTCCATCTACTGGTAGCCTCGAGCTATTACATTTATTATATTAATTTTTTTTATAAAGTGCCTTATGACAGTCATATAGGTGGCTTCACATCAAATAAAAACATAACAGTAGGATTAAAATAACACCAAAACAAACACAACAACAGTAAACTGGTACTCAAATGTTACTATTACAAAGATAAGCCTTTCAGCTCTTTTTTGGATGAGTCCACTGAACTGAATCTAAATTTAACGGGGAGCCAGCGCAGTGAGATCAGCAGAGGTTGAGCGCTTGGAGGTTCTGGTGGGGAGCTTTGCAGCACCGCTGTGTACAAGCTGCAGCCAAATGTATGTATATGTACAGTGTCTGCGCATTTAAGAAACAACAATATTAGGGACTTGAGTAAAAATGAATAAACAAAATAAACAAAAAGTGCAATGAAGGCGCGATGACATGTCGGTTAACATTGTTGCCTCACAGCAAAATCATGACTGGGGTCTTTCTATGTGAATATCTTCATGCATGTGTCTGCATGGGTTCTCTGCAGGTACTCTGACTTTCTACCACAGTTCAAGTACATGCATATGTATGCATATGTTGGCACCTCCTCGTGCACACGCATCAGCAGGGGCAGAAATTTGTGCGTGAAAAGTCAAGTTAAATGTCTAAAGTCGAAGTTGGTTATGAAGAAATCACACCAACTGTTTTACTTTAGTTGTTTTCTGTGTCTTCCTGTTCAACAAGGAAAAAGAACATTTTGTAGCGCATTAATATAAATATCAATAATAAATCAACTTATCAGTAGCTAATAAAGTAACTTAAATGACTAACTTTTTATGTTATATTTTAGAGACTTTTAAAGTCTCATTCTTTTTATTGTGTAGTTCTGCCGTAATTCACCAGCATTACCAGTAGATGGCAGCAGAATTCCGCTGTGAATCAAAGTCATTTGAAGGTTCACGGAGTTTTCTGACTCTGTGTCTTTTTGCTGATTCAGGAACAGCTGAGAAAATAATTTCAGCAGGCACTGTTCTGCATATCTGTTCAATACATGTTCAGTACAAACCCGTCCTGACATTCCTCCTGTCAATTAACTCTGTGTTTATAACAGCAGACAGCTGCTTAAACTCTTAATGTTTGTTTGTTTATTTGTTTTGTTCACAGGTTTATCTTTAAATTATCTTAATTTCAATCACATAAACGGTTTAATTAAATAAATCATGTAAAGTAAAAAAAAAGATAAATAAATACGAGAAAGAAGATCTGTTAATTTTTTTTATACTTTACCTTCTTTGTAAATCCTTTTCTGTATGACTTTATAGAGAAATACCAACAGTCACTTTGGTCCTGTGATATTTCAGAAATTAAAAGTTGAAATTCTTATGTATTTCTTGCAAGAGCAGCAAAGCCAGACTGTGACTTTAGGCCCGTCTTCTTAAAATTACATTCCCAGCTTAAAAAGGTTCTCAGACAAGTTTTGAGGGAAATTGAGGAAACGACTGACCAGCATTTATGGGTGTTTGTGTGTGTGTGTTCAGAGTTTTCATCAGAGCCAGAGGTCATCTAATACTCCAGCAGTCCCATCACATTACACAATATCACACACATCAGCTGGTTCAGTGTTTAAATGCTACAGCCCACAAATGCAGTGGAGTTGGAACTCAGTCACAGGTTTGCATAATTACGCAGTTATAACTGAGGCCATGATCAAAGTCTTCTGTCTCTGCCAGTCTCAGTGAGTGATGAGGAAGGTCTAACACAAAGTCACCCTACAACCCTGACAAGGACAAATAGAAGAGAATGGATGGATGTGTCATATTGTGTAACATGGTTGAACTGGTGGAGTATCTTCAGTGAAGAGCAGATGACCTCTGGCTCTGATGAAAACTCTGAACACACACACACACACACACACACACACACACACACACGGAATATTTAGATCAGAATTGAAATCCATTGACCTCTTTGATCATGGCCTCAGTCATTATGCAAACCTGTGACTGAGTTCCAACTCCACTACATTTGTGGGCTGTAGCATTTAAACACTGAACCAGCTGATGTGTGTGATATTGTGTAATGTGGTAGGACTGGTGGAGTATCTTCAATGAAGAGTAGATGACCTCTGGCTCTGATGAAAACTTAGAACACACACACGCACACACAGAGAGAAAATTTTGATTTGAAATCCATTGATCTCTGAGGTGTTCTTGCTTGAATAAATGCTGGTCAATATTTTCCTCAATTTCCCTCAAAACTCGTCTGAGAACCTTTGTAAGTTTGAAAAGTAATTTTAAGAACACAGGCCTAAAGTCACAGTCTGGCATTGCTGCTGGACATAAAAAAATACATAAGAAATTCAACTTTCAACCAGAGGGACTGTTGGTATTTCTCTATAAAGTCAATCAGAAAAAGATTTAGAAAGAAGGTAAAGGACGGTAAAATTAACAATTTTTTTCCCTAGCATTTATTTTACATTAAATGACATATTTAATTAGTTTAGATCATTGTTAGTAAGATTTTTCATGATAAACCTGAGTACAAAACAAACAAAGGAACATTAACAGTTTAAGTTGTGGTCTCCTGTTATAAACAGGACAGTCATTTATTTATGTGTTTTGTTCTCCTCTTTAAATGTGTTTGATAAACCCAGAGAGCTGACTGACAGGAGGAATGTCAGGATGGGTGTGTACTGATGGAAAATGTAAAGAGAAACACGGAAACATTCATCATCTCTGACACAGCAGAAATATCTGTTTGACCGGCAGTTCAACAGCTTATTAGTGAGTTTGTTTCTCAGAAGCATCTGAAGGTAACGTCACATGATTTGGATTTCATCAGCCAATGCTACCTATTACTTATCGCAGTTGATAGTATGAAAAGCAGGATATATCCTGGACAGGTCACAGGTCTGTTGCAGGGTCAGCACACATTCACAGATGTACAGCCACTTTAGGAGTTAGTAAACGTAACATGTGTGTGTTTGGACTGTGGGAGGAAGCTGGAGTAAAGTAGAGGATGCAGAGTCCATCATCACTGAGGCAGTCTCTCCTGCATGAAGTCTAGGTGCTGGTTTTCCAGTGTGTGCGTCTGATGCCCCAAAGCTGACTCAGAGCTGTAACACCATCAATGGCTGCAGTATGGAACAGATGTGGGTGTGTCCTCATCTCCCAGAGGAGTCCAAATCGTCATCAAACAGCCCTACAGACACACAAAAAATGTGAAAATATAAACAACCAGACCATCAGCAGTGATTTAACTACTTTAAGACCTCTGTGAAAATAATTTACAGTATATATCACAGAATTTTAGGCCTTTACAATCACAGAGCATACAGAGAAAAGTACTAAACTGAAACAATTTCAGCTTTTGTTTTTCATGATGTATATTGTATTAATAATTAAATTTCCTTATCTGTGTCTTTACCACACAGGTGTAGATACTGTAGGTGCAGCGAATGCTTAAATTGTACTGATTAGAATATACTGGACATTCAATGCTAAGATTCAGCACACTGTGTTAGAGGCTGGGATTTGATGAATTCATCATATATACAACCTTTGATCATTATTTATGTCCAGTTGAGAATGAATCTGTGCACTCACATATTAAATGAACTGAAATCAGTAGTGTGATCTCCAGTCTTGATATAAGGAATGAGAGAACTGACAGCTTTTATTGACAGCCTGTCGCAGTTGTTTTAACTCTAAGTATCATAAAGTAATGTGGTAACATCTGGACTGACGAGTTTACTGTCAGCATTTTAATCGTTAGTTTAAAGGCTGTAGGTTGCAGCCATTGCTCTAACACTGTATAAATGTAACAGGGCTCAG
>VUQG01038474.1:0-10183 GCA_015106755.1 Etia nguti
ACCCTAACCCTAACCCTAAGGAAACGGCCATAAAACAACTCCAGGCAGCAGTAAGGGCAGCGAAACTGCAGTTTCCGTATGCGGAAATCTGGGTGCCAGTGATAAACTTCTCAGCTGGACTGCCACGGGAGGAACGAGAGGTGTTGGGCATCATCAATACCCATATTTACAAGAACATGCCATTCCTCCCCCCACTTCCTTACAGGAAATTTGCCACAGAGGGAGATCTGGTACATTGGACCCGGGAGACGGGTCGGGCAATGCTTGAGCATTGGACCAACATTTTAAACTTGAAATCCCGTCGAGTCGGAGCGGGGAGCAAAATGTAGGTTCAGACCCTGTAACTGGTAAAAATGTCATAGTGTTGACAAAAAATTTCAAGATCACAAAAGCACAGGAGAACCTTTTGAACAAGGGATTGACGTTTATTCCGACATTGGATATACACAAGAAACAAAAAGCACAGTTACAATTGGATATGCAAGAGTACCATCGCAAAATCAAATTAATGTCCTACTTTGACAGTTTCATAGAACGGAGACCCAAACCCTTCATAGGAAAATCTTCCTGGGTTCCGCATCCAGATAAAATTCATCCCCAGGTCAACAAATTAATAGAAAAAGACAGGGAGGATTTCAATAAATATTTCAAGTGTTACAGGGAAAAGAAAAATTTGAAACAAAACGAAGTAAAGGCTTTAAGGGAGTTAAGGAACAACAAGAATTAGTAATTAAACCGGCAGATAAAGGAAGTACAATAGTAATCATGGGGAGAGATCAATACATACAGGAGGGGGAACGACAATTGAACAATTCTATCTATTATAAAAAATTGGACGAACCCATGTATTTACAAACAATTCCAATAGTTCATAAAATTCTGGACAAACTCTGGGAAAACAAATTCATAAATAATAAACAAAGGCAATATTTAAAGGGACAGGAGGAACCGAGGCCAAGGAGGTTTTATTTATTGCCAAAAATTCATAAAGATCCCAACACGTGGCCGGTCCCATTTGTAATTCCAGCAGGAAGGCCGATCGTATCGGATTGCGGGAGCGAAACGTACAGGACGGCGGAGTTTATTGATTTTTATTTAAATCCCCTCTCCTCGAGACACGCGTCGTATATTAAGGATACGTATCATTTTGTGGACATAGTGAAAGGATTATCTGTTCCAAAGGATTCAATGTTTTTTTCTATTGACGTGGAAAGTTTGTACACCAACATTGATACAAGTGCTGGAATAGCAGCAGTAAAAAAGATATTCAACAAGTATCCCGACATTACCAGACCAGATAAAGAAATTTTGGAATTACTGAGGATTAATTTGATGAGAAATGATTTTGAGTATAATGGAAAATTCTACCTGCAAATTAAAGGGACAGCGATGGGAAAGAAATTTTCGCCGGCATACGCTAATATTTTTATGGCGGTCTGGGAGGAGCAGGCTTTCGCCCACTGCCCCGAGAGGCCATTACATTATTGGCGGTACCTGGACGATATTTGGGGAATCTGGACAGGTTCTAGAGAAGGTTTTCAGAGATGGTTTGACATCTTGAATTCACATGACCCTTCAATTAAATTAAAGTACATATTACATTCAGAATACGTCAACTTTTTAGACACTACAGTTTACAAAGGACCAACATTTGACACAACTCACAGGTTGGATATAAAAGTTTTTTTCAAGGAAACAGATACACACGCACTTCTTTTCAAATCAAGTTTTCATCCGGCCCATACGTATAAAGGATTACTTAAGTCGCAACTAATTAGGTTCAGGAGGATATGCTCACGGGAGGAAGACTTTTGGGAGGCAGTTCAGGTCCTGTTTACGGTACTTCGGAAGAGAGGATACGCAAGATCCTTTTTGAGGGATTGTGTTAAAACATTTCAGATCCAAAAGGAACCAAATCCTACCAAAATTATTCCATTAGTAACAACTTTTTCTAAAATGAGTACGATTATGAATAACAGACTTAAAACTAATTTTCAGACTATGATTGAGGGACATGACATACTGGAGAACCACAGAATCATATCTGCATACAGGAGGAATAAAAATTTGAAGGACTTATTAGTTCATGCCAGACTAAAACCCATACAACAAAAGAAGGATAAAAGCAAGTTGATTAGCAACTTTTGTACGTTGACATATGTTAAAAATAAAACAAACAAAAACATGTTTGCAATCAAACAACGATTTAATCCCCGTTCAAATAATTGTATTTATATGATATTTTGTAACAAATGTGGGGCACAGTACATCGGCGAGACTAAGAATTCCATATCTGTTAGAATGTATCAACATCGTCATAATATTATCAATAAAAAGGAAATTCATACTTTATTAGTTAAACATTTTATTTTGCATGGCTGGCAGAATCTCAGGGTTGCGGGGTTACAAAGGAATGTGATGTGGACGGACAACGAGAGACGCAAATGTGAAAGGAGATGGATTTTCAACTTGGGTACAAGGGAGGCATCAGGGCTGAATGAAAGGGTATAATCCGAAATTGGACCCAAAGTCCTGAACGGAATCCCACCCTAATTTCTCATCCGTACCCCAACCCGAGTCAGATCCCCATTACGGTTGGAACCCCAACCGGAAGTGTAATCCTAACCATAACAACATTGATTGGAGTCATTATTATAACCCCATCCCCATTCAATCCCTAACCCCATACCCCCTCCCCCATCCTAATCCTAACCTTAACCCCACCCCCATCTAACCCCCTGACCATAACCTTACCCCCTCCCCCATCCTAATTCTAACCTTAACCCGACCCCCATCTAACCCCCTAACCATAACCATACCCCCTCCCCCATCCTAATTCTAATCTCACCCTGGGGGGCATAACACAAAACCCTGATCCTAATCTTCACCGTTAATTACAATTGCACATGGACATTCTTCACATTACAACAATTGATTAAAAAGTGTTTTTAATTGATTAAAAATACTGTTTATATTATTATAAAAAACGTGGAATCACGTAACATGTTAAAAGCAGTACGTTCAAAACAGCATTCTTTAAAATACAGTCTCACACGGTAGAACATGAACATCACAGCATTAAAACGGCTTATAATATGGTAAAACATTAAAAACAGGTTATTTTCATGACATCATGTTACAAAAAACAAATACAGTTAAAAAGATTAAATAATAAAAATAGGGTATTGTAAAATGCTTAAAGTTCATATTCAAGGGTATTGTGAAAAAGGGTTCACATACAGAGGGTTAATACACGGGTTGAAAAAGGAGAATTGGAGAGGGATTTGCAAAACACGAAAAAAACACCCACAAACGGAAGGGTATAAAGGGAGGTGGAGTCAGCCAGGAGCTCATTCGGATTTGGAGCATTGAGGAGTGAACATCTCTTACCAGCCACAGCACTGTGCATTACAGCCACATTTTTGTTAGCGGTTTCTTTGTGTGCCAAGCGCCTGAAGAAGACCCTTGAGGGGTCGAAACGTTGCGCGTACGGCACACCATTTTTTGGACTTTATTGATTAATTTAAAAAATCTTTTTTTCCTCTTTCTTTTTTAGTTTTACTTATACATTTATTTCACGCCTAATACAAGCTCATATAAGAGTTATAATTATTTAAATAACAAAGGCGAACCCAAAACACAAAAAGTACAACAGTATAAAACAACTACAAAAAAGAAAACAACACAAACACACTGAGGACCTCAGGAGATTGGACCGTCGTCCGGTACGGGAAAAGGCGGAGGCTTTCCCGTAATCGCGACAACCAGCAGGGTGGGTTTCCTTCAGGAGGGATGGCCCGTGCGTTTCCTGCCGCACAGAGGTGGCAGGCTCAGTCCATTTCCCCTAAAATGGTGACCCCGGCTGGGAGCCAGCAGCACAGGCATACCCCGGCTGGCCACTGGGGTACGCTTTCCTCTCGGGACAGGAGCCTATAAAGCAGCCTGCTGTTTTGGCTCCAGTCCGCTTTACCATAAGGCAGCCCTCTGCACTCACTACCTTAATGGTTGTCAAATAAAGGAACCGTATCTGCCCTCACCCATCGCTAGGACAGATACAGGTTGCGTAAATGGCATTGCGGTTCAATTCTGCATCCGTCGATAGGTCACATGACACCATTCGGTCATGTGACCATGATGCATTGTGTCCAAAAAAATGGCTCCGAACCCAGCCTTGTTGGGTGTCTACCAACCCGGCACGCCGTGCTGAGTGCAGTGGTAGTGGAGCCACGCCCGTCGGTCACTCGTATCTCCAGGTTTGACCTTTTTATTTGGTCAGATTTTGGCCGATTTCGCCTAACTCAGAAACTGTGAGAGCTAGCCACACGGGGTCTTCGCGCACGAGTCCAGGGTGCCCCAAAACCCACCCATAGCCACCACTTTCGTCCCTCTACGACGCATAGCTTTCCAGCTATTCCATTTTATTCAGTCGCTAAGTGGCTATTATCCTCAAACCTAACCCCCTAACCCCCTAACCCTAACGTTGTGTTGTTTTTTTTGTGTTTGTTTTTAAATAAACAGTTTTTTTTTGGCACACCTTCCTTTGTTGTTTACTCTTTTTCGTGAGTTTTTCCTTTCCACATTTTGGAAAGCGTTTTTTGTTTATATTAAAAAACAGAAACATTTTTTGAAAGCAATTTTTATTTTTTTGGAAAAAAACAAAAAATGAAGAAAACAAAAAAAAGACTGGACGCCATGGAAGACGGCTGGACGGTGGTGCGCTATGGCTGCCGGCGCCAACGTGACCGCCAAGTCTTCTGGGATGGGTACGGAGGACCACAGGGAGGGATGGACCACGCACGCTCCTTTTCCTCTCGTAGAAGGGATTATTTTCCTCATCCTAATCCTAACCCTCTCATTGAAGCAGGGATGGGAATCGAGAACATGTTCTTCTGGTAAGCTGGTTCCCAGTAGTTGAAATCTTTGGAATTAGTCAGCTTGCCTATCAATCTCACACTTGCGCTACAGTGAGCAGATTTCAGTTTGTATTTTGTAAGGTGGAAAATAGTGGTACAGTCTGCAGCGTGGATATGGACGTTACTTTTATTTTTATTGCTCAAAAGAGAGTGTGACGGTAAAATCCAGGACAGAAACAGCTATATTATGCAACACAACACTGTAAGCATATGCACAGACAGCATGCTAATGCCAGGCTAGCCAGGAACTCTGAGTTAAAGCTGAGTGAATGCAAACATCAGCCCAGCAATTAGACCCTGAACTTCAACAGGTAACAAACCAAGTAAAAAGTGTCTTTACTTAAGTGACTGAGAGCTGCTGCTTGCTATTCTATATTTTGTAATATATTGTACTATTTAACTGTTTCTTTAACAGAATGGGGATCTTTAGCTGTGAGAGAGCTCTACATATGTGATGTTTGCTCTGAGAGTGATGATGGAGAATTTTAGAGGAGGTCAGAAGGAGCATCACTGTGTCTCTGTGGATCAGAGGAAGCAGATAAGGAGCAGATAAGTGTCTTTCTGTTTTCCACAGCAGGTAGATTTCTCTTTCCTGAAGACCACCGGACCGGCAGCAGCACACCGGGGAGAAACAAGGACACGAAAAGCTGGATCAGGAACACGAATAGAAGAAAGTCACAAATAAGGATTGCACAACTTGTGTTTTTTAAATCACATTGTTTCCTCTGCCAAGTTTCACTTGTAATTATTGTTTAATGTAGGGTTAAGGTTAGGGCTGGTCCCGGAAGCTAAAGCATGTGACAAGCATAAAGAAGTTCTGCAAACATCCTCATTCTGAGAGCTTCTGTAAAACACCTCTGTGTTCACTCCAGGATATAAAACTACATGCATTAATCTGCGAGCCATTCACATGGTTTGACCCTGTGTTCACATGCCTCACTCTGAGTCTCACTGTGCATGTGTTACTTCAGGTATTGTTTTGATTGCCTCGTGTCAAGTAAAGTAGTTTTATTTTCAACCCAACAATATACACTTCAGTATACAGTGGGACGAAACATCGTCCTCCTGGATCGAAGGTGTAAACTGTAAGAATAAGTACAATAGTACACAGAGTGGAACAGTGCAAGTATTGGAAGTGAGAGGAGAGTGTTATGTGGTGTTATGTAGTCCAAAGAAGTGTGTGGACAAGAGAGTCCAGTTGTGAGGAGGGCAGCGTGGTGTTCAGGAGCCGGACTGCTTGGGGGAAAAAAAAACTATTGCACAATCTCACCGACCTGCTTCTGATGCTGCAGAGTCGTCTTCTGGATGGAAGAGGAGTAAACATTTGGGGAGGCGCACCTTCTTCAGTCGTCTCAGGAAGTGCAGGTGCTGCTGGGCTCTTTTTATCACTGATTTGGCGTTCCTGGTCCAGGTCGTTTGTCTCGTGTGCGTGTGTTCAGTTTTGTCTCATTGGTCAGATTTAGTTTGCTTGTGTTCCCTGGTGTGTTATATCTCCCGGATTACCTCATGTCTGTATGCAAGCCCATAGTTTTCTTCAGTTTGTTGTCAAGATCTCCCTCATGTTGTGTGTGGAAGTGTGTTAACATCAGTTTTTGTAGTTAGTTTCTTCCTACTCTGCTCTGCCTTGTGTTTTTTTGGTTTCCCACTAAGTAACTAATTAAAGTCTGTCTGCTCAGTCCTGCATTCAGGTCCACACTCAGCCTTATATGACAACAACAGCAAAAATCAGAAGCAAAACATATACTTAGACATGTCTCATATAGTCACATGAACACTATCTATGATTATATTGACTTTAATGTTCATTTCAATTCACTTTCATTTATGTAGAGAGAAATGCAGTTGATTATGAGCAAATACTTACCATACCACACCACCTTTATTTATAAAGCACTTAAACATAAAGCCAGGGTTCACAAAGTGCTGTACAGAACTTTAAAAAGGATCCTGAAAGGTACAGGTAGCCTGTGGAGTGAAATTTAAATGGGGATAATGTGCTCAGACTTTTTTGTTCCAGTTAAAAGACACGCTGCAGCATTTTGCACAACCCTGCAGACACCTTCAGGTGAGAAACCAACACCTGCAGGCAGAGCAAAGAAACCGGCTCAAACTTGTCAAAGACAGCAGAGCAAAGGACGGGGATAGAAGGGTCGAGAACATAATGGGAAATCTGCGCTTTCACAGATGATACTTTATCAATAAAGAAGTGTAGAAGGTTTTCACAAGTTTCCTGAGAGGACTCGACACCAGCAGTCTGTGGAGCATGAAGGACCACGTCGATAGTTTTAAATAAATCATGAAGCTTACAGGAATTTGCCTGAATAATAGCAGCACAGTGTTTTCTCTTAGCATCTTCAAGTTTTCTGATATGAATTGCAGTAATTGTCATGGTCCGAAGGAGTGCGGAGTTTGGAGTTTCCACCCCTGGGCGGAGTCAGCGCATCATCCTCACTAGCAGCACCTGAGCGTAATTGAGCCTGCTGGGGTTTTGAAGGCCAGCATTCTCGGTCACACTTCGCCAGATCGTCTGCAACCTTGCCGTCAGTGTGGACGTCACATTTTACAGTTCTCGTCTGTGTTTTTGTTGGCAATAACGTCTGTGTCTTCTCTTTTGCTCCCAGTGGTTTTCGAGGCAGGATTTGTTCTCTGGGAACCTTTTGGATTATTACGCTGGATCGTTTCGGCCGCTTCCACGCTCACCTGCCTGACTCTCTCCCTCTCCAGCTACTCCACTGCCCTTCGGACCACCCCCCTCTGGCTTAGCCCCGCTCACGCTAAAGTAAGACTGTGGCATTATCCTGTGAGTTTGTAGACATTTACTTGGACAATCCGCTAATCAGTACTCTTCCCCTGCTCTTCACAGTGATGCTTCCTTACCTCTTTCCCTCATCCCCGGAGTTCCTGCACTGGAACATACCCAGTTTCGGGTTCTCCTCCCCGTCCACGACAGCCCCAAGGCTCCCTCTCGGACCCCTTCCAGTACTCTGTAAAACTGGTTGTTTCACCTGTTTCAGACTATTAAGTTTTAGTGTGTATTGCTCGCAACACGCAGGATCTTGTTCTCGTAGTGTGGTTCACCCTATTTGTGTTCATTACCCTCATCGTAGTAATGCTTTCTTGTGTTTATTATTGCTTAGGGAGATTTGTTATTTCAAATTAAGTGTTTGTGTGCTAGGGCTATGCCGGAGAGTTAACGTATAATTTAAGTCTCTAAGTGAATCCTTAGTTTCGTAACTTCCTCAGAAAAGCCTTAAACTGAGACAGTTGTTTAGTGCGCATGAAAAGCGCGTTCACTTTAAGTTATTCATTGCGTTGTGCATTTCCTTTGTACAAATAAAGTACTTTTTTCACTTCACACCTGTTTCTCCGCGTGCTGTCTGCATTAGAGTCCTCCCATATTCGCCACTCAGCCGTGACAGTAATATTGTAATATTTGATATGACACCTGAAGTTTATCCTCCTTCCATTTTCGTTCAGCTCTCCTACAGTCTCCTAAAGTAACTTTGGTTACAAGGAAGAGAAACTTCAAACAAAACTTATAATCAGACCATACAATATCACTAGGCTCTAAGGTAGAAACAAGTAAACTGAGTTAAAACAACAAGTGTGTGACCACATTTTTGTGTTGCTGCAGACAGGTTGCACAAAATCAAAAGAATAAATAAGATTTAAAAAGTCCTTTGCCATTGGCTTGTCAGTGATCTGGTGTTTACCAAATCAAAACCTGGCGGAAATCAGTGCGTCCGTGCCTGACTAGAAGACCCGACACCTTTTCTTCC
Organism: Etia nguti; assembly: GCA_015106755.1. Lineage (NCBI taxonomy): Eukaryota > Metazoa > Chordata > Actinopteri > Cichliformes > Cichlidae > Etia > Etia nguti. The sequence continues at coordinate 8,693 of VUQG01038474.1, forward strand.
TTAGGTTTTGTAGGTTAAGCCCGCGCTGATGAAGATGAGTAAAGATCCTGCGGGGCTGGGACATCTGATCCGAGCCGACAACGGGCAACAACCAGGCATCAATGGGAGTTTCACAAGCATACCGCTGCGTTTGCCCTGGCGTCTGAAGTGCTTTCGCCACGACACTGGGGCCAGGGTTCGACAAAGGTGAGCTGGGACCACTGCCAAAGAGTCAAAGGTCCAGAGTTTGGCGATTGTACATTAAAAGAAAGTTGACTGTAGCATTATTTTATAAGCTCTTAATGTAATGTCATTAGCAGATGGTACCATGTGGTTCCAGTGTAATAATATTTGGAGATAATTTATCTGAATTTCAGCCCAGCTGATGCCCTTCTGGAGTCCTGCCTCATTCTCCTGATGTAACAGCCTCTCCCCTGGTATCTCCATCTCTGCTCACTCTTGACACTATGATTGTATGTACCTGCACCTATAGGCCTGTCATCTCAGTGGAGCCACGCCTGTGTAGCCTGAATGGACAACTTGCACTGCTTCATGCTACCAGTAATGACAAGGACACAAGCAAAAACAGAAAACAAATCTGTCGTGTCAGATAAGGACAGAATAATGATCTTTGAACACCTTTCCTTGAAGATGGGCGTCTGTTTCATTATGTTTCACTCTGAGTTTGAGCTGCACGATGACTGAAACATGATTTTTCTGTTTATGAGTGTCCAAACATCTTCAGGTGTCTGCAGCACCTGGAGCACTTGCCACGCTCAGTATGACTCTATAATTTAGCTTATCCTCGGTTTGATTGCTTTAATAGACTGCTTGGTTTAACACGTTTCTGACTTTGTTCTGCTTTGGTTTGTAGCCATTTGTGACTTCTTGTAACTGTATGTTTTGTGTCATTGTCCTGTTGGAAGACACACACTGTTCTTTGAATCCAGATTTAGAATTAAAATAGGCTTTTCACTTTTCACTCGGTTTGTTTTGGAATATCATTAAAATCAGTCTGAATAAGTCAATTGCTGTGTCCGAATTCAGGGGAAGGATGCTCATAAGGACACTACCTACCTACGCCACATAGGTAGTGTCCTTAGGGAGAGAGGAAAGTAGGACAGGAGGCCTAATGGAAGGCCTCTGTCCTATCACCTCATCCATGAGGGCAAACCAGGGCCAAGTAGCAGCAGTGGGCTTCCCACTGACTCCCTCTCCTGACCCTGGATACTTGCAATCCTAAAGGCAGAGGAAATCAGAAATGACAGTAGACAAATAAAAACAACACAACTCTTAGTAATTGCACATTTATTAAATTGTGTTCTTAAGAATAATTTTCTTGATAACACACATACTTTGTATTTTTTTAAGTTATCCCATTTCTTCTGGCCTGCAAGGGGGTGACTTTCCCCTGCAGGTCCATCTTCTCCAGAATTTTCCTGATCACACACAACAAATAAGAGGAGAGAGAAACCATGGCAACTATGTTAATCCCTAAATCCAAGAGTTTTC
>VUQG01038482.1:0-24545 GCA_015106755.1 Etia nguti
GCGCACAATGTGCTTTGAGGTAGCAGCCAAGAAAGGTGTAGTTTGTGTCTGTGAACACCCGTGTGCACACCTGTGAGCATGAGCGCGCTTATATTCAAAAGGTTTCTCCATGTAACGATCTGCTAGAAGGTATGGGGAGCCATAGCCCCGTCCCCCAGGGCATGAAGCAGGCATGGAGGAGATCCAGGCCCCAGACATCCAGAGGCCCCAAGAGTGCGAGAGCCCAAGGAGGCCCATTGGAGGGGCAACCGTGCCACCCTCCTGGGAAGAACTGAGGAGAGCCCCAGACAAGGGGTCACCCAGCAGCCACGGAGCAGAGCCAGAGGGGGCTGCAGTGATGTGCCAGCGGGCTCTGCCGGGGGCACGCCACTGCAAACCAAGCCACAGGCCTAGAGGCCAAAGGCCTGAGGGCCCCCCACCCCACGGAAGAGGCCCGACTGAGTCACGGGCGCCAGGCCGCGCCAAGCAGCCACTGGGAGTGAGCCGGTACATACCTGAGCGCCCAGCCCCGGACACCAAGAACCACCGACGCCTGAGGGCATCAGCCACCAGCAGGGAGTGTGGTGAGGGGAGATAGGCCTCCATACTTTGGAGGGCCTGAGATGTTCCCAGAGAGGTGGAGTCTGAGACCCGACCTGACATACAGACACAGACGTGCAGGCACAAACGTGCATTCCCACCCTCATGCATACATATACAAATACTCAGCACCCACCCAATGTAAAGACAGACACAAATGGATACTGTACACACAATCACACTCCCCAAACATACTCTATACCCCAGGTCCAGGTACCCTCGCCCCCAGAGGAGGAAATTGCACCTAGACCCAGGAGATGTTACCCTTTCCCCCGGGGTGGAGACAAGCAGACTGCCCCTGGCCCTGCAGCAGCAGGGAGGCCCCACATCCCAGACCTCAATTGGATGGGCAACACCTCCGCCCCGATAGCTAACAGAGAACGGGGGTGTGTGAAGACCCCATACCTCCCTCCTCCCGCTCATGTGTAGTGTTGCTGCGTGTTGGTTGCTGCGTGTTGTTCTAAAGTGCATTTAAAATACGGGAGGGCATGGTGCTTCCTGCCAGAGAGCAGCAGGTGTCAGGACGGCCCCTCCCGAGAACCCTCGATGCTTAAATGCATTTAAAATTGAGAGGTGGGGTTGAATACACAGACCCCGTCCTCTGGACACCGTATAACGTGCCCACCCCCAAGGCCCTATATGTATGTGTTATGAGAGTGTGAGTAATATGGATGTCTAAGTTGCGGAATAAAATTGAGGCACAGGCAGCCAGAAGGGGACGGGGGGGGATGCCTCCCCTGCACCCTGGTGACACACCTGCACCCCAAGGCCCTGCATGTGTGGGTGGGTGTGGTGGAGCGGGAAGAAGGAGGCAGTCGGGAATGGGGAGGGGCAAGCAGCCCCTCCCTGGGGCCAGCTCCCCCGCTGACCCAAGTAGGCACCCCCGGCCTCTGGAACCCACCAAGGCAAGGTGGCCCACGGCAGCAGCACCGCAAAGCCCCACAGGACCCGGGGCAGAAGAAACTGTACCCACCCCATCATTCAATCATCTCCCAGGCTACAGAATTGTAGAGAGTAGGAGTCTGTCAGATTGAGGACCTAGCAAGTGTACTTTTGGTTACACTTTTCACACTTAACTGATTTGAAAACAATAATTCACCAAGCCTGCCAGTCTTTGTACTGTCAATAGAACCAGAGAGCATATAAGCACTACAGATCTATTGTAGTCTTCCACGATGTAATATTGTGAGGGTTAATTGAAAAGATCTTTATAGTTATATAATATTAATTATATAGTTTATACAATATGAAGAATTATTATTTCTAATCAATGTGATGTGAGTTTCATTCTTTTAATTTTACAGTCATTTGGAAAGTGTGAAAAACTGTGTGGTGATGTCTTTGATATTAAGTCATTCTGCAATCTTTAAGGTTTCTTTTGATAAATTTTGCCTCTGAATTTTCTTTGCAGGGACTTCTCCATGTGTCCGGGTGCTCAAGTGTCTGATTCCTGCCTCTGTGGTGCCCCAGGAGGCTGTTGTTCGAGCAGTGGTTTGGCTGAGTGTTGGGAAGATGCCCATCAGTACTCAAGTAAGTGCACATAAAATATTTGCACTAAAGGAAATTTTATAGCTTCTATCCTTCTTTAGGGATTCGGTTAATTTTTGGGGCAGTAAAACTTTGTTTGGTGTGCCCAAATTCTTCTTCTCATTTTCTGTTCATTAATTATTGTCTGGAAGAGTATTTGACCAGAGAATGCAAGAGTTTGGCTGTGTTGCAGCTCTGTTTGAACTCCAGTGCAGTGCAATACTCAACTTCTGAAGGTTTTCTGGTGTGTTTTTAAGTTCAGACTTGCAGCCAGTTTATTCCTGGGGTCACACTGAAGACATAATTTCATTGTTCTATTTAATAAGATTGCGACATTAATGATCAGCAAACGTACTTCTCTTCCATGCAGGTTCTTTTCATAAAGTGGGTATTGACTGTATTTGATATGATTGATGCAAAGGACCAGCTACGAGCAATTTATGGCTTCATCTTCAACTTTGTCACAGATGAAAATCTAGTAAGTGTGCTGGCGATCTTTATAATAATGGGTTGTATGATGGCATCAAAACCAAAATGATATACTTTTCATTTACACATGTCAGGCACACTTTTCACTAAGCTGAACTGTGTTTTTAGCTGCTGGTAAGATAAATAGTTATGTTTTAAAGGTGTGATTTGATCAATCATGTTGTCAAAATTTTTCAGTGTCCTTTCATCTGCCATCTCTTGTACCTTTTGACCAGAAAGGAAAGCGGTAAGCCAAATATTTTCATCCTTGGAATATGATCCGTATACTATGAACATACTATTCCCTCTTTTTTCAGTTTACTTCTTTATTTCACCTTTTTCCTCATCTCTTTTCTGAGGTTTCTTAACATCTCATTTTGTCACGGTAGTGCGAGTCTTCAGAGTCAGGAAGCTACTGGAACTACAGTCTAAACTGGTAAGCATCCTGCAGTTTTGATGTCATCATCAATCAAGTGAATTTCATTATTTCCTTCCTCAGTGTGAGACTCATTTTGGTGTTTATTTGCAGAATTCCAACAGTTGCCCTTGTCGCGCATCTCATTATGGGGGAAAAAAAAAATGTGATGCAGAGTACAAAGATGGGACTGATTAAATGTGCTGATATTTATTGTTTTCTTCTCAGGGAAGACAGCCTTTCCTCCTGCACCTACTGTCACTTTACAAAGTGTTTTGCCCTGAACTGGTGACACTCTCCATTCCATCACGAATGAAGGTTTGTATATAAAACATACTTGCTCTTGTAATATGACCATTCTCTCTAAAACAAAGCCAACATGGTCGTTTTCCTGTTTTGTTGCAGAGTGGGTTTAAGAACCACATTTCTCCCTGGAAGTCAGCGTTGATTGCTGTCCAGAAGAGGAATGGTTTGCAAGGCGCTTCCAGCATCAGTCTGGTCTTCACAAATAAGGATAAAACCAACCCAAGGAAAAGGGTATGCATCTTTGTAGAACTTTTTATTGGGTTTGGAGGCCAACCTTCAGCTACTGCTGCTGCCTAACAGTACCTTCCCAGCTTTTCATTTGTTGGAGGTTCACATTAGTTTGTACTTTATTTATGCTGGCAAGAATATTTGGCATATTTTCATTCTGATTTAGACTGCAGATCATTTTCTTGATTACTTTGAAATTTCAGACCACAGTACATTTTCTTTTGCCTATTTGATGTTTTTTTCCTTCCCATTCATTATCTTTGTGTTTTGAACTGTTACTCAAAGAAAATACACAATAATTTGTATTCAAGCAGTTTATCATGATTTTAACTCCTTTGCATTTTACTTTCTGCTTCTTTCTTAGAAACACTGCCACCTGGAATTTCCTGCTTTGATTCCTGCACTGAACAAAGAGGCTCAGTCTGAGCAGTCCTCCAGCAGAAGGGTGGTCCCACTGGTGGAGCTCCACTCTTTTGCTCAGCTGTTGGAAAATATGCATCATATAGAGGTAATTTCTCCTGTGATAAATCTCAGAGTTCTGGATCTGTCGAGTGCCAACACCGGGGAGGCTTCTTGATCTTTCGCTGTGTTGCTTCCTCTTATCTAGTTCAAATTTTACAGATCAGCTGTAAATCATTTCAGCAACAGAATATAATGTATTGTAGTTGGTACTTTTTACTAGGATGCATGGCCACTCAGATGCAGCATGAAAATGAGAATCCCATCTTCCTAACTACCAAGAAACACCAACAGTGATGACAACTGTCAAAGGAACACTGCGGTCCCAGGATGGACTAACAGTAAAGCAAAAGACAAATCAGTGATCTAAACTACTAACATGGAAACAAGAGAAAAGAGAATATAAAGTGAAAATGACTTTTACACTGTTAGAAAAAGTACACTGGCTACTTGGTTGGATGGCAAGAACTTGTGGCTATTGGGGTTAAACAGGTTTTATAATTTTTGTATCCACTTGGGTCCCTGTGATGTAAATTTTATCATTGAAGAGTGAGTGCAAGGAACTTGTTCATGGAGAAATGACATTATAACTTGCCAACTATGCAAAAGCAATTTTAAAGTGGACTTGAAAGAAGTAAAACAGGAGAGAATACTCAGTCGTCAGGACTCCAGCTGTCCGTGTCTGTGGCTTTAAACAGTCTTTTTCATAAGGAATATATATGTAAAGATGCAGCATCTCGTGCTGAGCACCCACAGCAAGTTCACAAGAACGGCACAAGAGAAAGCAGGGGGATTAATTTTATTTAAGTCCATTTAAGGGGACTCATAACAGGTGTATAAGGTACAAAACAAAAATACCAACTTTCTCAGGTGACTACTTACATTAAAGAAAGTTTTTTGGTATTAAGGATTTTCTTTTCTGTTTAAATATGCAAAGTGGGCATTGCCTGTTAAAATATGTGTGTGAATTGGCAAGAGATCCTAATCTTGGATTAAATCACATTTAAGTCACCAGTTCACCAGGCTCTGAGTGACTCATTAAAAACTTTCAGAGCATAGATATCAAATTGGAAAGTTTGGATATGCTACTAAGGTGAGGATTTCTGGATCACAGTAAAAGTATTTATAGAATGTTATACAGTTATTATGTACTAGTAAAATAAATTCTTCACTTAGACATAATCTTGAAGCTTCACCATTTGATTACATACATAAAATCCAACATTATTACTTTGCATAAACAGTAGAGAAAGTGGAATAAAAAATATCTAAATGTGTATTTTGGGCATTTTATTTTCCAAGGTGTGAAAGAGGACATGTTATTGGTGCTAAATGCCACAACACCTCAAGTCTGACTGGTCCATAAGAATTTTTCTTTTCCTTTAGTAGCTGCGTTTAAATTGTGATGTATCCTCTGGACCACAGGGTGGCGCTGTGTTACTGTTATGTTTGTATCAGTACTTTGTGCTTGGCCATTAAAAACTTTGTCCTAGAGAAACCACAGCATAAGTGGCCTGTGGCTGTTTATTATATTAGAGCACAAACTGACTTCGTGAGCAGAGCGCTTGTCATTTGTTTTTTAAACAGGCTGTTGCTTTTTTTATTTTTACAGATATCATCAGCATGTTATTTGTCCTTTTATGAGTAATGAAAGCAAGGGATGTTAGTGGAGATGTATCTGAGTAATGCACTGGACAAAGTTGCAAAGCAAATGGTCATCTAGAGAGGCCTTTCCATAAATGTCTATTTGCCCTGCAGATTCAGTGACCTGATAAACCAATATAAGTCATTTTAAATGGATTGCAGGGTTTTATGCGTCATGCTACATAAACTCACCTCTTTCACTGCCCACAAAGCAAACGTGGACAATAAGGCTTGGAGGACGTTGGTGCCAAATGTGTTTATGGCAGGGAGAGTGGTGCTTTGCCACGTGTTAGGAAAGACAGATGAGTACAGTCAATTTCCCTCATAAAACTATTCAGCAACGGCATTGACAAAGGATCATTGATTATTTCCCTCACGGCCGGCTTTCTTGTTGTCAAAAGCAGAATGGTGCTTTCTCAGTTTAACGATACAGTTGCTCCATAATTACTGAAGAGCTGAGTTGTGTCCATTTACAGTCTGTCGTTCTCTCATTCTAATTCGTGTATTAAATTGACAAAGTCCCCATATTGAGAGGCAGCTGTTCAGCCACAATAAGGGACTGTATAAACTATCCAGTGTGGTGGAAGAAGTGTCCCAGTACTGCCATTATGGGGATTACCAGATACTGAGGAACTGGCTTAAAATTAGATTGGTGGCCAACCCTGTGACAAGGACACGAGCATCTGTTGATTCTTTCTCTCTTCTTATTTAGTTCAGCTTCTGTATTTTATTAAATTTAATTTTTTTGCCTCTGTGTACCTGTTTGTCTTTATGTGTCTTTGTGGTTATTTTAGTATCTTAATCATAATTTTGCTTTATGTGTTTCCACCAGCTGCCTGCTCAGATGGGCTCGCTGCTGGGTTCCAGTCTGGCACTGCAGTACCTGGACTGTGTGCAGGATGAGTCTGCCCTCCTTCGCCTCAATTTCTGGTTAGGCTACGCTTTTCATGAAGGTAAGTCGGGAACACACACACTACATAACTGCTGTGACATGTTCTTTCTAGAAGTTAGAGCAAAAGCAGATCTGACCTTGAGCTGAACCCCAACATAACTTAACTTTGTTGCCATGTTAAAGGGATTCTTTTACAGAAGGGTTTAAAGACATATGAGAGTATGTCTCTGTGTGAAGATGCAGTGGATCTGAAATCTCCTGCTGTCCTCTTTGTAGTGCTCTGAATTTTTCACTCAGTAAATACCCTTTTTGGCTGTATTTTTTAAAGAGTTTTTATTCTGTGGCGATGGAGGACCCAGCCAGACTTCAGAAGAAGCTCTCCAGTTTTTGAACAAGTTGCTGTCTGCACAGCACTTTCTGCAGGTGAGCCCCTGATAGCGACGTCCACAGCTCACTAACATTGTTCATTATTTCTGATGCTCATTAACCTGGCGCCACACGCGTACCTGATACGTGCTTTGTACCAAACCTGAGCCAAAGATTTATTTCACATCATAATTTTCTCCAACAGGAGGGCTTTTCCAGTTCAGAGGTTTTCCTCTATAAATTTCTGAATGTTTGGGACGGCTCACTACTCCGTCCGCAGATCCTCGGCCTGCTGAGCAACATTCCGGTTGTTCCAAGTTCCCGTGAGTGTTACCCCCACAGATCACTGCTTTCAGTGACCGTCTTTTTCTTCACAGCTCAATTTTCTCTCCTTATGTCTGTCAAACGTACACTTACACAACACTGGTTTTCTCTCTGACCTTGTCGTCCACTTGAATAAAATCACAGTCATGTTCTCATCTTAGCAAGCTCTGTCATTTTGTCCTTTATGTTAGGAACTGTAATGCATTGAATTGTACGTCAGGTACAATAGTGACCTTTTGTCTCCCCCCTTCAGAAATCAGAAGGCTTCTGTTTGAGCCTCTCATGCAGCTTTTCTTCACATCCTCGCTGTTTTTCAAGGTAGGCTTTTCTTTCTCAGACACAAGCAGATAAAACTTGCTCCTATTACTGTTCAAAGTTAATAGAAAAGAAATGCAGTAGTGGAAAACAGCGTGACAAAGCTTTTGTATAGTTCAGTGTTTAACATGCTGCATAATTGGTTCTTTTTCTCTCTTTCATGTTTGTATCTCTGCAGTGTGGACTGATGGAGTGTCTTAACAATATGCTGTTGAAGTGGCTGACCTGGCACTCCATTTATGCGCTGGAAGACGACCTGGACATCAGCCTCAACAGCCACACGTCCATGTGAGTTTCACATCTGTTCAGTTATATTCAGTTCCGTGTATATAGCATGTTTTCTGAATAACAGTCATCTCAAGGCAATTAACACTGTTAGGTGCAGAATTTAGAGAGAAAACCTGGATGATTTAGTAATCTGACGTTAGCATGCACTAGAAAGTGGGGAGGAAGACAGAGACCTGCAGCAGAATCGGGCTCAGTGATGGACAGCCCCTTGATTTATTCCAAAATCTGAGATATGTTGAATAGAAAATCCAAAAAACAGTGATATGATTCAATAAGGAGGGTATTGTGGTATGCAGAGGTACAAATCTTCCCTTGTGTCAGATGTTATAGAATGTGTTCAGCTGCATAACCAGTAAGGGATGCAGAGGTCAGGATCCATTAATTTTCAACATCCATTTAACACAGCCTCAGTCATTTGGATGACCTCTGCATCAGCTGATGGAGGAAAACAAACAGTGTGTTGATTCAGACAGCAGACATCAGTAATGACAAATTCCTTACGCAAGTGAAATGGACACCTTCCAACAGCGAGTGGTTCATTACTCAAGCCAGATAAACATTCCTGTGCAGTAACATGTGCAGGATTACTCCCCATTTCAATCACTAGTTCATCCCTTCCACATTTCTTCTTACCTTGGAGATAAATGTCCCAGTCTCCCTAAAAAAATCCTGAATCCAGGTACAGTCACACTGTGGTCGGGGAAGTATGAGTGTGTCAATGCCTCGCTGCAACACTCCATGAAGCACATCAAACTCCACTCTCTGTGTTCCCCGTGGGGCTAAGTCAGCTCACCGCGCTCATCCATAGTACTGTCCAAACACCTCACATTCTCCACGATGATCGCTGGAACAACTCCTGCTCTGAGACCCCGTTGTTTTTTCCGTAGCTTCTCCAGGATTACAGGCTTTGCTTGTGGAAGTAGAAACTGTCAGCACGACCAACTGGTGAAGACAAGGCAGAGGAAAATACAAACACCAGGAACAGCAAACAGAACAAAACACAAACTACAGGAGAGTGCAGACAGAAGTTAAGGGCTTACAATAGTGAGAAATTTGTAGAGGAAAAGACAAAACACTCAGTACATCATGGGAAGTTCTGCCTGAGCCTGTAGAAGTATAACTAGTGGATGGTTCGGTTTAAACCATAACTGTAGGCTTTATCAGAAAGGAAAGCTTGAAATTACTAAGAGCTCTTTAAGATATGATGAGATTTGATCATTCAAGGCTTTGTATGTAAATGATTTTGAATGTAATCCTAGATTTGGAGAGCCTTTAATATGGAATTACAGAATTTCAGCCTAGAAGTAAAAATAAAATAAAAAATCCATGATATAGTTTTTCACTATCGCTTTGAGATGGGATTTTTTTTAATATTGGTAGAACTATAAAGAGAAAGAAGCCAGACCTTAAGCTTAAGTTTATTAGGGAGTAAATGACACATCCTGCAGGCCAAGTAATGCAACACTTAGCCGCTATTTGGTTAGACACCCATGTTCTGAGACTTAAAATGCCAAATAGGATAACCTAAATACAAAATTACATCTGCTTCCTGCTTTCTTGATGCTTGAAACTTGTATTTTGTGTCAAGAAGTGCCTTCTCATAGAAGCTGCCTTTTATTTATTGTGCATTAATTGACTAATTACTTTTTTGCAAGGACAAGGCAGAGTAGTTTTAATTTTGATTATTGTCAAATTAAGTTAAGTGTCAAGTCTCTGGCTGCAACTTGTTTTTATTCTTAATTACGTTAAATCTCGAAAGACAACTGACATTTGTATATGTTGAGACTATTTATCTTGAATTGAATCCATCTGTTATCCACTGGCAGCTAAAGGAAATCACGTGGAAGTGTTTATTGATATGTTTTCTCTTTGGGTTTTGAGCCCATTTATACAAGTCCTTTATTTGACATTTGTTTGGGAACGAGTGCCACCTTAATATCCAGGGAAACGATTTTCCAGCTTCCAAATTGAAGGGTGGCGTACGAGTCAATTATGTTTAAATGCCTGAGCTTCATCACATGTATAATCCTGCAATAAATGCTTTCAGTAAGTGGAAAGATCCATTTTACTCAGTGCCATTTCCAAGTTCACCTGTGGTATTTACCCAGTGTACAACTCTATGAAGAAATCATTGATCACGGATTGTGTTTGTGTGCGCTTTCCTAATATCTGTTTGATTCAGTGTTTGTCATTTGTGTCTGGAGTGAGCTGCTTTGGATGGCTTCCTCTGTTTTATATGAAAAATTGCAACAAAGTTTCAAAGGACATGCGTTAAATGTTGTCACAGGTTTCATTTAACATCAGTTTTGGGTAAAGAGACTCTCTCTTTTGCCCTGTGTTCCAGAAACATGACTCTGTCAGGGTTTAAGGATTCTGTGATGGAGCTGATTCACTTTGTGGGTCGACTGGCCTCTGTGGGCCTTCAGCTTGAAGGCTGTCACTGTCTCCTCCTCAGCTTCGTCCTGGACTTCTATGAGACGGTAAAGAAAAAAAAAAGCTGGAGTTAATGATTTTATCTGTTTTGTGGTTTTGTCATAATCTGTGTTTGCACTTTGTTATTGCCTCTATATGGTGCAACATAATTTAAAGATCCTCGAGATGTTTCACCACCCCTACCTTACAGAATGATGGTATTTGTAGGGTTTGACACGTTAAAAACACAAGCCCAGTCTTATTTGGCAAAATGCAAGTAGAGGGATAAGATTCCCTGAACAGCTTTAAAGATGAACTTATAGCAGAGCAGACTCTTTCTAAAAGCTTCAGCGGGGATGCATATTCTACGTCTGAGCCTCTGCTTTAACTTTTTAATCTCTGTGGGTGTTTGTTACATGTTTTTCTGCTCCTGCAGGTTTGTGACACATTTCTGAAGTATGGCCTCCCCCTCATAGTGATGCCTCCAGCTGGAGTCTTTTACCCAGCCCTGTTTGCCACTGACCCCGTCAGCGTGGACCGACTGGCCTACATCATGCACAGGTGGGTGCTTAGCACCTCTATGGGAAGCTGCCAAAAGCTTATCTTAATGCATACATTAGCAATGCCCTAAATGTAGTATGTCATATGGTCCTTATACATATTTGATAAAGGGTCTGAATTGGAATCAAATGGCTTAATTGAACTTGCATGTTAATGCATTATTAATGATGGAAGCCAAGGGGCAATACACTAAAGCCCTCTTCAGATTCTTTCCTTACGTGGAATTCAAGTATCATTTATAACTCCAGGCTTTAATAACACACGTCCTTATAGCTTAACTAATTGAGCACACCCTGGGGTTTTAAAATAATTTTACCAAAGCTAAGAGTAAAAAGCCGTGACTCCAAAATTGAAACATAATTGCACGGTGTGTTTTGACTGACCATAGAGAACTGGCTGTTGTGCAGTGATTTATCATCACAGGGCCAGTGGTCCATTGCTTTTATTTTTTTCTTCTTCTTCCATTTTTATCAGGTACAAAGTGAACTTGACATCAGCCAAGAGCCAAGAGAAAGTGACAGAGGTAAAGATTGATGTTTATTGTTTTTGTTATGAGAAATTGTACATGTGTAATTACATGTGTACAATATTATACATTAATTTTCTGCTTTAATGTTTTAGTCAATGCTCTCTCTGTGTTCTGCCCCTTCATTCACTTTTGCAGATTTAATAGTAAAGCTCTTTAGGAGTCTACAAGCATCTACTTAAACCTGGTGGCTTTAATATCTTCTCAGATGTGAACTTAAAGTTGTTCTTTATTACAGCAGTCGCTGTGAGCTGCGAATTTGAAAGTACATGTCAGGCAAGCCAGTATGCGCGCCTGAAAATGTCATTGGAAGCCTTTATTAAGTAAAACAGCCTTGGTAAATGGCATTCAGATGAATCATCACAGCATCAGATCTGTGTAGTTCGGCTATACTCTTACTCCACTTTCTTAGTTTCTCCTTTTGAAATGTGCTTCTCAGCAGGCCTTTCACATCAGCCGCCAGACTTTCCGTGAGTTCAACCACTACGTCGTCGTCATGGTCAACTGCCTGTGGAACTCCAGAATGTTTAATCCAGGGATGGGCGTACAGCTGGGAGAGGAGCTGCTTCTCAAGAGCAACGTGCCACAGTATGGGTCGAGCTTCGACCTCGTCCACCACCCCGCTTTCATGAGCTACGCGCTCAACTTTCACCAGAAGGTGAGCGTGCACCATTTATGTCTCGATTTGGATTGAATCCTTCGTGCTACATGCTACAGTAAAACCCGCTCCATGATTATTTTCATACTGCATGGGGAATTTGAATCAGCAGGCAGTGCGGTTAATCATCTTACAGGCCAGATAAATGTGGTGTTAATGTATCTTTCACAGATGATGCATTAAAACAGAAGGAGATTTTATTATTAATGAGTGCAGCGTGAGATGGGGTTTTTCATCAAGTTTAATAATATACGCACCTTTTTTATTTTTTATTTTTTGGTTGGGTCCAACTGCATCATCCAGCAGTGATCCTGTGAGATTTACCAAGGCTGGCTGTCGATAAATATTAATGTTCTCTTTTTATCAGTGTTGGCCTGGGAAAAAGGACATGGACCTCAATTCCATAAAGGTATGAGAGGTCTCCTTTTCATTTCCCTGCATTTATAATAAAGTTCAGGTGTAGTTTGATGTGCCTCAGTCATGTTTCATAGATTAATAGAGACATCTTTGATCACACAAATCTTCAGATGTCTGCCTGACATGTTTCTGTGTGTGTGTGTGTGTGTTTCAGCACTCCAAGCCATGGAGTTGGTACCTGGAGTATTTGTTCACTCAGGGCTATGACGGCCTTAAACATTTTGTTCAGAGTAACATCAGCTGGCAGCTGAAAGCAGACGATGGTCAGGGTGACGCACAGCAGACGTAGAACCTGATCCCAGCGGAGAAGAGAAAAGCACCAACTCGCTTCTTATACCCCCCCTTTTAAAAAAGACTTGTACATATTTATCGCCTCGCCTCTTCCAAGTGTGCGAGTATCTTTTTATGTAAATACATTTATCTGTCCTTATAGTCTTGTACATTTAGCAATGACGGCATAATGTGTGTGTTTGGTTTTTTTTTTCCTTGTACGGCTTGTCAGCTGCAAAACCTATTAATTTCACTCTTGAAAAACAAATAAGTGTAAGACTTTTCCTTTTTTATGCAAATAAATAATACCTGTTGTATCTAAACAACACAGCACTCACAGTTCAGAGTGCAAATTATTTTAAAATAATTTAAAACCCTGAGTTTTGCTTCTTTTTGGTGAATTTTAGTCCGTCATTATAAAATGCTATTTGTTTAATTTTGGTAGGAGCCAACCCGGATTAGCCACTGCCTACTTGTCTTTTTATTTTTAAAAATGCTTTAAAACAAAACAAAACCACTACATGGACTTGAAGTTTCTTTTTTTTCTATTTTATCCTAACTCAGAATCTCGAATGTTTAACTTCTGTTGTGCTTGTGTGTGTATATTGTCCACATTTGTTCATTTCTAGATAATTTGGAAGTTGATTGAAGAAAATACTTTCTAAGCAATTGAAAAGAACTCCCACACACTCAGTTAGTGCTGAATTCTTTTTTTCTTTTTAATTTCAGTGTTTTGGTTATACCCAATGAAGGTTGGATAGAACCCAGTTTGCAGGATAATTTGAAAGACATTCAGAGAACTGCCTGAGCTCAAGTGGGCCCTTGGGAAAAAAATTCGAACTAAGCACAGTGTATCTTGGGTATGCAACAAATTATTAATTTCATCATTTGTTGAGGAAATGAAAACTCACCCCATGGTTGCATCCTTGGATTCCTGTGCATGGTGCAGTGTGTTGAGCTCTACACTACGGAGTCATTTTTGGCATTTAAAAAAATGCTTTTTAAATCTGTAATGCTTTATATTTTCTTTCACATATGTACCTTTACAGCCCAGACACTGATATAAACATGGCCAAAGTTTTGAATGATAGGGTCCGTTTCTATGAGAGTAATCCTCTAAATGCTAAGTTTATCTATTGTTTGGTCTACAGGATGTTTAGAGAGGAATATCCTTTTTTTTTAAAGTAGATTTTTGGCCTTTATTGCAATAACAGAAAATCTGGGAGAAGGATCGATCAGGGTAAATTCAAACCAGGTGTCTGTATTAGCCTTTGACATATGGGTCACCTGCTCTACCAAATGAGCTAAACCGGCATCCAAGTGGGGATATATTTAATGTGGCCCTCTCAGACACACAGCAAACTCCAAGTACAGAAACTCCGCCCACCTGCTGTTCCAATCTTCTGTTTGACAGGGGTAGCCAATCAGAGGAAAGTTGGTTTAAAGGGTGACTAGAGATTATGTTGAACTGTTGATCATGCAAAGCTAAACCAAGAATAAAATATAAGGCTGGAAATGAGCATAGTAGTTCTCCATTAATGTTAGAAGTGCTCTATCCCTTCCGTATTTATGGACCTCTGCAACAGAAATGTTTATGCTTATTGTTTGCAGATATTTTATGGATGACATAACAACCCAGAACTGGGTTAGAAGGACAAAACCGAAAGTCAGAATTTTGTTTCACATCTTCCGGGCTTGACTGAAGTTTTGGGTTTGCTGTAAAATGATGAAGAGTTGCGGACCTGTGCGCGCTCCCTCAACCTTGAGCTAAACGACTTCCTGAGCTCTTTTTGGACGGCTCCCATTCAGCCCCCCCCCCGCTTCAACAATGCAAGTTTTCTATTACAGTTTCATTTTATTCGCAGTTTATAATCTTTACTGCGATAGTTAAACCGGGCGCATGGAAGCCTCCCAGTGTGTGCAGTGTCGCTGATGTGAACGAGCGGAGCCACCTTAAAGCAGCCCTCTGATGTCAGCGTCAGAGGCACAGACTACGCCGCCGGTACAGCGCTGCGCTGCTCCGCCGTTTCAAATCTTCTGCGCTGCTGCTCTCCTCACTTTCTTCAGCTCATGTCGCGGCTGCATCCACCGGAGTAGCTCATTTATTTCAGCGGCTTCTTCGCCAGCAGCTGAGCCGTGTCAGTCCAAGCTGAGCCAAATCCTCTCTCCAGGGAGAGAAAGGTAAGATTGGTGTTCAAGGGTTCTTCTTCTTCTTCTTCTTCTTAAGTGATTACTGCAGGAAATGTGTTCAACCGGTTACCCTCACATTCAGAGCAAACAGAGGAACGCGGTGTTGACAGTGACTGCCTTCTAAAATTGCCTTTGGGTTACTCTTGTGCGTGTTGAGATGGAGACTGGCTGTGTTGCTGCAGTTGAGTACTGGCCATCGTCCTGGGCACAGTCTGCCAGATGTATTTTTAAAACCAGACATCTGTGTGATGGATGAGGTTTGCCGGATGAGCTTCAGGACTACAACCTGTGTATGCATGCGCGCTCTTCTGACCGGTGGAGCTGCCAGATCAAAAGGTGCCAGACGTTTAGGCAGCCTCTACTCTTGTTTTTGACTTTTCTCCCCCCCCCTTCTTCTTTTGAATGAATGAATTAGGCTGTGCACAGACCACATTTTTATCAATTCATTAACTGCGAAGGAAATGGAGTAAATTCAAAGGCAGTGATTAAGTGTGCGCCCCAGCGTGCGCTTGTTTTGTGGAGCTCACAGGAAAAAGAGCCTGTCAGATCCCTCTCTTCTTCCCCTGCAAGTTGCCCCTCGAGTGTCGCTTTCTGCAGGGGGAAAAAAGAAAGAAAAATTTATAGGGCTTTTCTGCCTCATCAGTTTGTATGGGTGAAGACTGACGTGTGATGGCAAGCTGAGGTGTTGAGCCGGATTTGAACTCTGGATGTCGCGAGTAATTATGGTTACAATTACACGGTGTGCGTCTTAAGCCCCGAGACTCCTTTCAGGGCCCCAGAATGCAACACAGTGTGGGATAATTTAGGGAATATATTTGGAGGAGAGGAAGGTAATCCTGTGCGCTTCCGTGGACGTGACAGCAGCAGCAGCAGCAGCAGCCTATATTTAAACCCAAATGTCAACCAAATGAAATCCCCACTAACTAAATGACATCTGAACCCGCTCTTACTCTCGAGCTGACTGACAGGTGTCAACACAAACTACGCTAAAGTTTATTTTTTAGATTTTATGACACCTTTGGCATATTTTGGCCTCAATTTTGCAGTTTTCATTTATGGATATTCTGCATTATTACCGTCTGGTTCTTTTAAGTATTGCCTCAAAAATATCTGTCACATTATCACTGCTGTTGTGTCCACATTCTGGCTGTGATGGCTATTCTAAGAATCAGTTAAATATAAAAGAAAAATCTTGGTTTTCAACATCAAAAGCCTTGCTCTCCCTCATTCTTACAAGGCCGGTGATATTTTCTTTTATTCTTTTCCTTTCATCTGTGATCATAAAGCCCGGTAACTCTTATTCATGGCCCAGCCCAGGTTGAAACTGAATGTCTTTCTGAGCTTTAAATGGTTTATTTTGCTGGTAAAGAAAAAGAGCCGCACAATATTTCTCTCCCAAAAGGGCTTGGAGTGACATCCTATCTTACAGAGAAATTCCTCTTAAAATGGCTTTAATGTTGTCATTCTGCAGGACCTTCCAGCTATATCAATCTGCATTCACTTGGAGTATTTTTTATGGTCAGTAATCTTCCTGTACTTACACTGAAAGAGCATTTTCCTCCAAGCCCAAAGGCTATCAGAAGCTCATCAGATTTTTTTTTTCTTTCTCAAAATCCAATTTGATTTGATGACAGGATTGCACAGCTTTTGATCTTGAGCACAGCTGCAAAACATCTGTAATATTAAAAAATAAATCCACATAGTGGGTTTAGTAATGGTAGCATATGCCCTAGCAGCTCACATATCGTGTGCTTCTCTTTTGTAACCAGATTTGGCAGAACTCTTAAGGGTCCACGCAGTGGTGAACTATAATTGTGAAAGACTCTAAAAGGACTATGAGCGTGTTCTATTTTCAGCGCCTTTCTTCTTGTACATGCCTGCTGGTCATGTTTCATGTTATGCATTTTCAACACTCTCCCTCAAGCTGTTTTCAGCAGAATATAGATTAAATCATTCAGCGTCTTCCTGTTTTAATGTCATTTATTCATTCTGGAGAGGATGGCGCCACTGCCGCTCGTGTCAGATAATGTAAAGGTTGGGGTTCCCAACCTTTTATGTCTGCTACGCCCTCGCAGCCCTGTCAGCTGAAGTACCTCTGAAGTACCTCTTCCCTGACACCAGCCGTCATGTTGCATGCAAATATGTGATTTTGAATTCGTGTCAAACAATTGGTTTGGCCACATTTACAACTGCTTGGCTGTACAGTCTCTTGGAAAGCTATCTTATTCAATCAGTGAATCACAACTGTTACAGTTGTTAATCCATTAGGGATGCTTTTAGTAGCGTTTAGAACCATTTATGCATTCGTTTTTTAGATATCAAACAGAAACAATTTTCATTACTTTTAGGGAATTTTTTGAGACATTCTACTGTTACTTTTGTCTAACTTTAGAAGTCTGGATTAACAGCTTTCACACTCTCAACTGCAGCATGTGATGGATAAATTGTAAAAGGTTGTAAATTCATTTATTTCGATGCATCCATGCTCAATAGCAAGCCAACCCTGGCTGGGAATTAGCATTTTTTTTTTTTTCCTTCCGATTTGTACAACTTTTCACAGTTTTTGGGAGGGTGCAAGGTTAATCCAAAATCAAAGTGGAGAGCTGATGCCTTTTCATGGTTTGTTTAAATCTCCTCTCATGAATCCTAAGAATGTATTTCGGGATTGCATTATTTATAATGTTATGTAGGGAGCAAACTGTGTTAAAGATTGTCTCGGGCATGTTTTTTATTCTCTCTCCTCTTTTAATTCAGGAGAGTGATCTGAAAATGTCATCCTCTGTTAAAGTCTGCCCCGGGTCTCCAGTAACTCTAGCAGAGCGTTAAGAATTAGCAACCTACCAAGTGCTGTAGTGACATTGCATATTCTTATCCGGAAGATTTTTCTTTGTTTACAATGAACAAGTGACTGTAGGTCAGATTCAGATGTTGTGATCATGAATAATCAGTCTGGTCTCCTATTTTCTTTCTACAAAGAGGAACATTGAGATGAATTTACAGGTTGAGACCTCAATAGTGCCTCGTGGAGTAGAACTGGACAGAGTTCTTTTGTGATTTTATTAGCACTGACCATATTTTTGACCTCATTGATATCATCTTGCTCTCCAGTGGGGAAGATGAGGACCTCAGTGATTTGTTTTCCACACTGCCAGACTGAATATCTTTAGCAAAGGCACTTTTGTGACTTAATTTTTCAGTATTTAAAGTGACATTAATGTGGGCTGCCTTTCATCTTTACATTAGTATAATTAGCAATAATGTAGTGTAATCCCATTGGAATCTGCACACAGACACCATAGCTGCAGATATAAGGGCTCATTTTCCTCCAGTCAGATGAAACCATTTCATACCACTCCTTGCACAGCATGAAAAACAGCTTTGACTAAACAACAAAAATCCACAGAGTTCATAGTTTGCAAATTAAATTCGTGTCATCTTTTCTCAGTTTAAGGTTTTTATTTGCATGCAGAGAACATGTGAGACTATCTGACTGGATGAGGTGTGATCTGTGACGGTCCAGTAGAAGAAGAGGGCGAATATACATCAGTAAGAAGTGGAAGTCTGGAGGAAATCTCTAAAAACTTGATCGCCACTTCTGTGTCTTCTTGTTTAGGGCAGCTTTGTTAGCTGACAGCACTGTTAAAATTAAGTGCAGTGAAACTTTTAGTACGTTCCTACAATGAAAATGCAAATCCAACACTGAACTGATCCTAACAACAATAACTGTCTGTGCAGCCAAATCTTAGTCATAGACTTGCACTAGTTGCCAGGCTCCTGTGTATTGAGTGTTAAGTTGAATAATCACTGATCGTTGTTTTTGATTGATGACCTCACTTTGAGTGCTGTGCCAAACTTCCTTAGTGGTTGGAGCCCACAGCATGACCAAAATTCCTGTGACTGTGCAATGAATTTGCAGTCTTGGTTTCCTTGAAAAGGGGAGACCAGATCTGCAACCGCTTGCAGTCAGTTGGAATCTTCAAAGTAACTTTGGTGTGTCTAGGCGACGATGAAAATGCCAATAAGTTTGGTGTGATTTTGCAATTACATGACATCTTTTTGTAATAATGTAGTGATCAATTGTGGTAAACAATGACTGCTTACATTCAGAGTCCAGCCAGAACCTTCCAGATTTAAAATAATAATTCATAAACAGTGACATATTTGCTGAAGGATCACAATTTAACACAAAATGAGATTGTATTGGGGCTCAGCAGCCCTTGTTTATACGGTAATATAACCAGAATACAATCAGTTGAGTTAAGTTTACTATTGCAAAGAGACATGTCGCAGATATACTTATCAGTGCAGACTGACTTGGAAATGATTGCAGTTTGTTGCTTTGATATATTACATGTCAGTATTTTGCAAACCTTTGTCAACCTGTCTGAGAGTGACTACCGTCAGTTCAAGTCAAACTGCAATTGGAGACAGGTTTCATCCCACCGGGCGACCTGTGCTATCTCCTAGCGATTCAAAGTGGATGCTCAAAGGTCAAGGTTGTTGTACAATCAATTTTTGGGTGACTGAGCCTTTATCCTTCACTGTCAAAATGAAGGAGAAGTTGATCATTATGGTGAGCGACCATCCTTGTTGTGACAGAGGCAAAGTTACCCCCTAAATGTCAGGCCCGCCCACCGACATGTATTAGCACAATATGCACATGGGAACGCTGCTTAAATGCACCTGACAGTGATTTCACAAAGCATTGAATCTCACTGCAACAAGGTAAGAAAAAAGGATTTTCAGCAGATGTTAAGATCTCAAAGACAGCAGGATGCCAAAGACAGGGTGGAGAAGTCAGAAAGTATTAAGAGACAGACTGACATGTTTTTGTCTCTGATGTTTTTATGATATTTGTTGACAGTAAAGAAACTGAAAATAGTCTATTGGCACCACATCGTTTCTTTTGTGTAGACACTGTAAAGTAAAAACAAAGAAACAGGTGTAATTTTATTTTTCAGACATTTAATTAGGTAGAAAATTGCAAAATAACAGACAGAGCCTTCATCAGTCTTTAATACCTTCAATAAACAGGTGAAAATGACATTTATTGGGCTTATATAACAATGCCAAGCATATTCAAGTTGAGTTGTGTGTATACACAATTCTTGTCCAAGAAATAAAAGTGCCAGCAGTCACACTAAAACACCTCAGGCCCTGCTGGAATAAAAATATCTCAGCAGCCTGTCAAGTGGCTGTCCCTCCTGAGACCCAGATGGAATGATAGCTGTTGTACACCTAGGAGCATCATCATCCCGAGCTATGTGGCCGTAGGACAGGTGTGCTCAGTCAGGCAGGCTGCAGCAGTCCCGTCATCTCCCTGCACTGCTCCATCATCCCCGTCCTGTGCTGAGAGATGGCAAAATGGACAAATAGGGGAAGAATGGGGATAGAAAAGCAATTTGCTAACTCCGTAAATTCCTGCGCCTGTGGTAACTATCCTTGGAGATGGTGACTGCGAGCTATTATTTAGAATCTGGTAACCGATGCTTTCCTATTAACATTAAATGGGTTGGTGTCTGCGGGGTGTCTCCCGCGACACGTTTATGCTGGTTATTTACTGCCCGGCACTGCAGGCCTTGCTCTTGGAGCTGCTTTGAGGGCCAGCTCACAGCCAGGCCCCGTGTCGCAAGTCATCTGTAATGTGGCACGATGGGTGAGGGAGGGAATGGCCGACCAGTTGCTTCATTTAATTTGCAGGGGATGTTGTGCCGGGTTTTTCAATTTGCATAGGTGCAATATTGTGCGAGCTGATAAATTTCTCTCTGTGGTATTCTGGTTTATGCCCTCCTGGTGGCAAGACTGCAGGGGCAACGGTGTAAGTCAGTCACTTTGTTATAGTCTGAAATATCTTGGCACATTCTGGATGTATTGAATGAAATTTGGAATCGAGAATCTCTGACTTATTATCCAGTTACACTGCAGGTTAAATTTGTCACACACCCTGTGTGATATCGTAAAATGTGCTTGATGGATTGGCACAAAATTGGATGCAGACATCTGTGGTTCTCAGATGATACATCTAGTTATTTTGACTCTATCATATACAGTATGTGCTTTTGACTGTAATATCTCCCCTGTGTAGTGATGTATTGCCTTGAAACTTGATTGGCTTATTTTTTTTAAAGGAAATTATATCAAAAATAATTTTATTTTATTTTACTTTACGACCAAATTACTGCAAACTAAACTAGAGCTTATGTTGCAATTGCGGTTTGATGTCAGTTGCAAACATGTTTTGTGCCTGCAGCTTGCATGGTTATAGCTCTACTGCACAGAAAATATCACAGGCAGATGGTATAAACCCCTGAAAACATACTCAGAACTACCCTTGTGGTAATTCCTTCTACAATAAGTGTCCACTGATACCTGGTAAGGCTGGTTGTCTGCTATACAGGCTTGTGCCAAAATTCCTTTGGGTACACACAACCCCAAGTTGCTTCCAAGTTGCTCCCAGTAGCACTCTGCATGGCACAGCTGCTGAGTGAACTGAGTGTATGACATGATATAAATGATGCAGCTCTCTCAGCTGTACAGCTAGTTCGCACACCCAAAGCCCCGAGTCGTCTCTTATGAGGAGCTCGATTATATAGCGAGGAGTTTTTTGCAAGGTGGTGTGTAAATAGGTGACTGCAAAACAAACTGTAAAGCGCTTTGTAGAACCTAGCTGAGGTTTAAAGACACTATACAAGTGCACACAATTTAAGGTTTAGGCTCCGCACAGACCGACCGACTAGGAAATAAAGTAATAAAAACAGCAAAGCTTGCATAGTCAGAAAATGTTGTATGTGCATAAAAAAAAAACAAAAAAACGTCATATTACAAAAAAGATTCAGCCTGTGTGTCGTGTCGTGTGTCAGCATCATTACTGAGAGGATGCTGGGAATCTCTCTTCAACGCGCAGCTTTAGACTCGCTTCACTCGCTTGCTTCAGACTTGCGTTTAATACATTTCATGGTAAATTTACAGTGAAAAATCCACATTGTTAAAAGATAATTAGACAGTTTTGGGAGAGTTCAAAATGTGAAGGTGACATCTTAATCTTTTCAGCCTTTCCACCATAGATGCTGGCTTTGGTTATCTCGCTTTTTATATGCATATATCAGCGTGCAGGGCAGGAGTTTGTTGTTTGTTGCCCAGCGACAACTCCAATGATTTAATGATCTTTTCCTGCTAAAGAGTATCATTTAAATGCAAAGCTTCATCTAATCTTTTTTTGAAAAGACTGAAATAACAGCTCTTCAGGATGGATCTTCAGATTGTAGTGGAAACTCTGGTCAATAACATAACTTCAGCAGTCTCCTCCAGCTGCTACCCTCTAATTGGAGTTAATGGCTCCTGCACTGAGTGCAACATACTTCTTGTGGCTGCTGCAGAGTGTGCTTCGCCACTTGCAGCTTCTTTTTCAAGCTGTGTTAAATAACTTATGTGCTTCCTCACAATTTCCAGTAAATTTTATTCTCAGGTGGAGCGATCACTCTTGTGTCAGGTCTGGTTAGGGTAACGTGGCGCCGGCTCTCGTCTGGTCACACTTCATATTCTGCTTATGCGCTTCTAATTGGAGCCGACAAGTTCTGATGTTCTGATCAGTGCTTGGCAGTGTGACCTCTTTTGGGCTTTATTCTCTTCTGCAACCCATGTTGGCTTCCCTCAGCTCACTCCATAACATTCATGGGAGGAATTGAATGGGGATGACATTATGTGTGTGTGTTGGGTTTTCTGGCACTGACGCCCACTACATCAAATTTGAAACATGCACACTGTGACTTGCAAAAATAGATCATCTTCTCCTGTGTTAATTTTGGCACTTTTCACTCATCAAAAGAAACATAATACTTGTGACTCATGCAACAGCACTGGAGGCAGATTTATCTGCAATTTGTCAGTGAAACTGGATGCCATTTGCAATTTGCATGTGAGTAGTTTGTTTGTGAAACAGGCCCCTGGCCTACACCTCAATCAGGGCTCGTATTTTTTTTTCTTTATTTTTTTATCCCTTATTTTTAGACTAAGGAAATAGCATTGACTGAGCTGGGTGACAGTCATTTCATGTCATTTTCCAGACATAATGGCATATTTATGGCAATTTGAAAACCCTCTTTACCATACACAAGGTGGTGAACTCATTCGAAATGACTCATGATGTTCCCCCTCCTTAGTCTAACCTTCAGGCTGTAAAAAGGAGGGGAAAACGTAGTGCTAGAGATCATTCTCATTCAGTTCTTCCACTCTGTCTTTTCACTTCATGTTTACTATGTGCTGTTCTCAGGTAGATTATGTTTAATATACCGAACAAGATCACAGTCTGGAGAAATTAAGAAACATTATGGGGCTTATGCTGTCATGTTGTATTGTTTTATTTTTCAAAAGGTTTGACCTTTATTTGATTTTGTTTTAATCTGTGAATTTATATTTATGGCTATAAGTCTTACAGGGAATATATTTCTTTCTTTCTTTTAATAAACCTGTGTTTAAATGTTATTTTTTTACCACTTTGTTATTACAACATTTTTACTCTCTTCAATCACATAATTACTCTGCAAAAAGTCTTGAGTCGCCCTTCATTTCTTCTTATGTTTCAAGGAAAATTGGAAATACCTGCAGCAGGCTACTGAAACATATGCAAACATGCATGGAAATTAAGTAAATAAGGCAATTATTTTTTACAATTAAAGTCAGCTTGAAATTGAATATTCGGTATGACCACCTTTATTCTTCAACACAGTCTGAACTGTCTTCGGCAAGCTGTCCTGTAATTTCTTTAAGCAGTCTTTAAGTAATAGTGCTCCAGGCTTCTTGAAGGACATTCAAAGCTCTTCTTTGGATGTTGGCTGCTTTTTGTTCCATTCTCTGTAAAGATGATCCCACACTGCTTCAATAATGTTGAAGTCCAGACTCTGGCGAGGTCAGTCCGTGACTGATAGTGTAGCAGGCATGCTTTTACTGCACTGGCTCTTCGATTGGGATCATTGTAAGTAAGTAAGTAAAATTTATCTATCTAGAAAAAATCACAAAGTGATTTACAACACAAGAAATGGAAATATAAAACAATGTAACAGTAAATAAAACAGCAATGTAAAACAATAAAAACAATAAAAACAACATAAGAACAAATTAATCAAAAGCTTTTCTATATAAAAATGTCTTCAGCTGTTTTTTGAAAGAATCAATGGAGTCCGTACAGCATAGAGACAGTGGAAGAGAATTCCACAACCGTGGTGCCAGTGTCTGAAAGGCCCGATCGCCACGAGTTTTAAAACGAGTTCGTGGTACAACCAGCAGTCTCTGACCTAATGACCTTAACGCTGGGGAAGATGAATGCGGTTTCAGCAGGTCAGATAAATATTCGGGAGCTTGACCATGTAGGGCCCTAAAGGTTAGAACTAAAATTTTAAAATGAAACGTAAAACTTACAGGCAACCAGTGAAGGGAGGCTAAAACTGGAGTAATATGAGATCTTCTCTTGGTGCCTGTTAAGAGACGTGCTGCAGCATTCTGCACAGTCTGAAGACGATTTAAGAGTGATTTGTTAAAACAAGTAAAAAGACCATTACAGTAGTGTAAACGGGAAGAAATAAAAGCATGAAAATCATCTCAAGTTTACGCTTTGACACCATTAGTCTGAGCTTTGAAATATTCCTTAAATGATAAAAACAGTTCCGGACCAGCCGCTTAGAATGCTGCTCAAGCGACATCGAGC
>VUQG01038491.1:0-11300 GCA_015106755.1 Etia nguti
CGCGTCGACCGAAGATTGTTGACTTTTGCTTAATCGGGTGAAGGGACACTTTCTCTCGGTTGAACATGGAACACACACACACACGCACACATACGCATGTACACTGACACAGACCTACACTCACCCCCCCACCCCCTCCAAACGCCTTCAAAGCTTATGTCTTCTATGTTGTGAGATGATTCATGTGCTATGTGCTGAGGTGTTTTTTTCTGTTCTCAAACTGATCTCCCTGTTGGAGCTCAGTCTGGGGGGAGTTCTTTTTTTCTCCTCGTCTTTCCTCATGTTGTGCATTTTCCATTGTTATACCTCTCTGACCTGTCTTCCCCATGTGATGTTTGTGTAATGTATGTATGGTCGGAAGGGTAAGATGGCGCTGGCAAGGCTGGCAGCCTTAACCCAATTTCCCTCGGGATGAATAAAGTATTATCAATCAATCAATCAAAACAGTTAATTCCACATGGAAAGGTAATATAAATGATTATTATTATCTTATTTATGAGAAGCCAGTGGTTCATGTTGTGTCACTGCTACAAACTGCTGGTCTTGTCTAAATACCCAGTGGTTCAGTTGTTCAAGAGCACTTTAAGAGAAGTCATTTTGGCTGTCTCATTGAACCACCAGTGAGAATATTTCTGTAGAACAGAATACACTTAGTTTTTATAATTTGCTCCTCCGCTGAGACACAGATGTGGATAGCATTGATGGTGGTAAGCAGAAACTGCTTCCCCATTTACAGGATTAGTGGCAAACTAA
Organism: Etia nguti; assembly: GCA_015106755.1. Classification (NCBI taxonomy): domain Eukaryota; kingdom Metazoa; phylum Chordata; class Actinopteri; order Cichliformes; family Cichlidae; genus Etia; species Etia nguti. Next base: position 754 of record VUQG01038491.1, read on the forward strand.
ACTAACATGCACTGTTTGTAGCCTCATTTATGATGGCTATGAAAGTGGTACTGATATTATCATGGAATTTTCTGCCAGTAAGAGAATACAGATGTTTCCAAATTTCTCCTTTAATCTTTTTTGTGATTTCTTCTGCTTGTTTAAAGCCAAGCACAGACAGATTGAGTTGTGGAATGAAAGCCATATTTGGTGACTAAGTGCATTATGTTGCAGCAGAGCTAAGTAATATAAGCATAATCAAGAAATCATTATGTTTTCTGCTAACGAAACTGGGAAAAATACAAATGTAGCTAAAAGCAAAGATGGAGACAGAAAAATGCTGAGACTGTGTTTTAACTTTAAGGCAAAACTGCAGTGGATTTGTACAAACCTGGGTTCCTCTTTCCCTTCAGATATCCCACAACATTGTAAATTTTCTTGTACGAAAACTGGCTTCCAATAGTCAGAGTTATCTTCTTGCGCTCTAGGAAAAAGAAAGAAAAAGACAAACTGTAAGATGAGTAATTCTGAATTATTATTGATTCATAGTGTGACAATACTGGGAGATTTTGAACCATTCATAAGTTTTCACTCAGAAAAAGGAAATATATTTATATAGAAAGAACCTGGTTTGAATGCTCTGTTCTAAATCAAATGCGCTGTGGGGGATATTACCACTCTGCAGTTAGTTATTATTAATCTCCGTAGTTTCTTCCTGTTAAATGGGAAGTTTTCCTTCCCACTGTCGCCAAGTGCTTGCTCATAAGAGGTTGTCTGATTGTTGGGGTTTTCTCTGTATTATTGTGTGGGGGGGTTTTAAACTTAGAATATAAACTGTCACCTTGCAGTCATGTTGAGGTGAGTGTTGTTGTGATTTGGAACTATATAAATAAAATATAACAGAATTGACTGTGCAGGTTCTCAGTCATTCAGGTTATGGTAGTCTAAAAAGCGTGGAAAGAAAGCTCCTTAGACAGAACTGATTTGAACTGAACTGAATTGAATTTATTTACATTTTCAAGCTAAAAACCAAAACCAAAGGAGACTGAAGTAAAAGAAATGAAATCAAAGGAAAGTTGTGGTTAGTATATTCTATAGCTACCCATAACATGGGATTACTCAGGTTAAAAACAGCCTTCAAATTCAGGGTGAACACAATGAAACAAACCACCCACCAATTAGCAGCTAGGTTTTATGACATTTTTATTGATTTATCTACCTTTAGGTTTACATTTCTTTTTAGCAATTACATATCTATTAATTACATATCTAACACTTTGTGGAGGAACTGATGTATTGATTACATTCCTTGGCAATGTTTTCTCTTTTTTCTTTTCTTCTCCTGGATTTTTTTTGTTTTTGCTCCACATCGTATACATTGAGACTGTCATCATCGTTCTTCATCAGTGTCCCACCAATAGTTTTTAGACTTTATTCACAATTGTTGAAATTATCCTTTTGTACAGTAGCAGTTCCAAATAATTCATCTGATTGGACAAATTGCACTCTCAGAGTGCAGTCAAAGTGAAACATCACTTGAACCTTTAACTACTTTATCACTCCACTTTACAGGTGTCCTAAAATTGTTACGCTGTCTTGATGGTTGTCAGAAGGGAAGGAAACAAACAATCTTCAGACAAACTGGAGACGTGGAAAGTCGTGTCGTGTGGAAAGTGAGAACATTTGCTTGTCTCTAGTTGCTAACACGTCTTGCAGGGCTGTTTGAGGGTTAAGACTTCATGTTAAGGCAGAGTAGTGGTTTTACATGAGATCATGATGTGCAGGTAGATGGCTAGGAAATGTGTGTGCATGCACTTGCATCAATCTCAAACAATTGAAAAGTAAAGGGGATGCAAGGCAGATATAAATAATATTACGTGGAGCCACTTAAAAAAAGCACCTTACTGGGGTCTTGTGACCTCCTTTTAGGCAGTTTCATCATATATGGGAAAGAGAATGTTAATAGGGGAGTATGTAAGGAAAGTCACATATTCAAGTAATAATGGAAAACTAAATGGGATTTTGCACGGACTAAAAATCCTTTAATAACAGCAAATTGTCGGCTCAAATTTCCAATGTTAGATTGGAGATTATTATTTTTATGATTAAAATTTTTGTTTTTGTATTTACAGCTCTATCAACAAACAGCAACAATACATAAAAATGTGAAACATAAAATGACCTTAGACAGAAGACTTTCATGTGATGGTCTTAAAGTGCAACTGGCTCTCGTAAGAACAGCAAGACCACACTTAAAAGCACACACAGACGGCCATATGATGCATTTGACAGAGCAGTCACTAGATATTGTGTCTGCCAGCTCAGCTGCCTTGCTGGATGGCTGTGAGCTCTTGGGGGGCTGATGGCTGGATATCTGAGGGAAATACAGAAGAAGTGCCAGCAAAGATGTGAGCTGGGGCTCAAACTGTGTGTGACAGAGGTCCCCTGCCTACAGCACTACAGCATGACAGCCCACTTTTCCAGCTTCACTCCTTGTCCTCCATCCCTCCCTGTCCGCCTGTCTGCTTGCCCTCTCACTCCTGTTTAATACATTATAAAAATTCACTGCTTTCTCTCATAGGCGCCACATAACCCATTTATCACTTTTGACATTGGCACAAATGACTATGGCTAAAGAGGAGGGATGGAACATGTGGCCCGTTTGTGTATTCAATCTGCAAACGCACAGAGAGTAGGGAGAGAGATTTGTCACAGAGTAATTCCCCTCATGATGAATGGGTTTACAGATACGGCTGCTTCTACAGGTAAGAGGTGACTCTAAGTTAAGTTTTGAGAGTTGATGAAAATATTTAAAGGGACAATAGTACATGTTTGACTTCCACAGGCTAAATGAAATGGAAATGCCCTTTTCCCCACAGAATGTGTCCTGATTTCAGCAAATATAAAACTCAAATACACTGTGATGTCACCAACAGAGCTAAGCTATTTAGCACCATTTTATCCTGGAGGATTGTATGAATTCCCTATTACAAGCAGTATGGCAGAATAAAGGGCAGTGTGCTGTTTTAGTAGTAAGAACTGCTTCCTCAGAGTAAAAGAGTCCTGGGTTTAAACCAGAGCTTCTGAGTAGAATTTTGAATTTTCTCCCAGAGGTTTACCTTTATAAATAAAAGGAAATAAAAGGAACCAATGTGCTCAACCTATTCATACTTTTACTTTCCCTACAAAATTTAGCTTCTGTCTGATTAAAGGTTCATGAAAACTTCAAACGCATGTAGAACATGACCTTTGAACACAGCATATATGACGTTATTCCATTTCAAGTTAGTCGAGACAACTAGTAGCACTGCCATGTCTATACTTGAAATACAAAACCTAATCTAACTTAGCTTAGAAGCAAAGCTAGTCTGGGTCTGTCTGTAGTTGGGAAAGATTACCAGTGTCACTGATAGTGCTCAAAACTAAACTGTAATTAAATTGTTTGTGCTTGTAAAATTGTTTTACACCAACTAATTCCACGCTTGTTCAGGATCCTTGAAACTGCATTTTAACACACTGGGTCTCCTCTGGTATCACTCATGGCTAAGTTGCCAATGGGGATAACTTACTGCAATCTTTTCCTAAACCTTATCAAGTGCTTTTGCCATCTAAGCCCTAACCCTAAACCTAAACAAATGGTAAGTGAAATGAAATGTAACTAAATACAAAACCAAAGCTCCTGTGACAAGATCCTGGGAATCCCGCTTGACAATCTCATGATTTACACCACTTCTGCTTACAAATGCTGATTTCTGTAACTCTCGGAAATCTAGTGCATCTAAGCCTCTTTGATTGAATGGCAGAATTAGACATACTAAGAATAGGTGGTAGATATGTACCCTGGTTACAGCATCATGGTGGCATGGCAAAGACATAAACTGCTAGTAATGGTGATGGTCTTTTAGCACCATTGTGACATTGTGACACCCTGACTACTGGATAGATTTAGTAGACAAACTTCTACTTAGCATTACATAGAACTTCCCTGGAATGAAAATATGTAATACATTTTTAGGGCCAAAAATAAGTAGAAAATCATATATGCAATAACCAAATATTATATCATCCATACATTCTACTACTTTAAATATATAAACTACATAATAAAAAAGATATGTATAATCTTATAGAATAGTCTACATTCAGAAGCAACTAAGTGCAATTCTCTGCTGTGTATTAAATGCATAGTTGAGAGGTAAAAGCAGTAAATGAATGTGGGAAACCTGCACATAGCAATCAATAGCAGTGTAATTAAAGGGCCTCGGAGTCCTTTATATAAAGCCATTTTAAGATTCTCTGCTTCACTCGCCTCTCCCTCTGCGGCTTTGCAATGTAATTTCCACGGAAATTTGGTACACTTTTGGCATTTGTTCTGAGTGGGAGACAGAATAAAACAGAGTGAGAAAGAAGAATTGGACATGTTAGAAAATTAAAAGGCAGACAAAAAGAAATTTAGATACCTCTGACTTTGTTAAAACACGTTTTTTTTAATCAAATACAATTTTATACCATTAATAACTCCAAGATGAATGTGTGGTGCTGTCAATGTGTTTCTGTGTGCCCATGAGAGAGGAAGGACCAAGGTAACATCTTGCCTGTATATCTTGGTCCTCATTTTAGAATTAATATTGCAATATTAAAGTCTTATTGTATATCCAGATCTATCTTTAGATGTATGAAATTGCTGAACTGTTATTGAATAACTAAAAATCTATTTTAAAGACAAAGACCTAGAAAAAACACACAAAAAAAGAAACTGTATAATCATTCTAAGTTTTAAAAATACTATATTGCATTGTATTATAACAGGATGTAACACTTTTCCGGCTATGTAATGAAAAGGTCTGTTATATAATCACAGAACATAATAAAGTCTAGCCTTTCTAGAGGGTATTAAATGTAGAGTGTAGCAGAAAAATCAAGTTAGAGAATTATAGGAAACCTACTGTAGCTTTCAGTAGAGGTGTAATAGTGCCTTTGGCCAAAATAAGCATGAAAGAATAATAACAAAGGAAAAATAAAAAGTGCAGGGTTATAATATTAGTACTGTTTGTTGAACGGAAAGGACACATTGCATTTATTTCTATCTAAGTAACATAACTCATATAAGCCTTGAGGTTTTCTAGAGATTCATATTTGGTTGCAAAACATTATTTTAGTTTCCTTTTGTATTCGTATTGCTTATAGTGACTTATATAAGAAGACAGTCTATTTTCACATGATTATATATAAAGCATGTTGTTGTGGACTTTCAAAGGGGACTGTTCCTGTTGTTACTGATACGTTGATATTTTAGGGCACTAATTCTGTTACCACTCAGGCACATTCTGCACTGTCAACTTTTGACCTTTTCAAAATGGTGCAACATATTTCTAGACTTATTAAAATGCAATGCACTGCCATTTTCACAAGTAGATGCAGTCCTATCCCAGCAATCAGTAGAAAAGGTTTTAGGATAACCGTGTTGTAAAATATTTTATAGTTCTTTGTCTTTCACTTTCAGTTCAAAAACTTTTGGGATCAAAAAGTCTATGTTTTTTTAAAACTTTTATTTCACATAAGCATATCTTAGCTGTGATATATGGCAAGCATAGATTGGAAGAAGAAAAAGCATTTAGCTACAATTTAAAAAATAAATAAGTAAAAAGCTGTATATGAGCAAACACAACCAATCACAAGTACACCTGCTGGGTCATCATATATCAGAAGCACACTATGAGTCATTGTCACATCTTTGTCAGTATCTGCAATCATCCCGTCTGCTAATTCAACAAATGCTCTGGCCTTGCAAAGATTCAGACTTCAAGTCCAATAAGAAGTATGAACATGCATGAATGCAGAAAAGCGTGTGAAAGTGTGTACTTGCTGGCATTTGAAAGTGTAAATGTGTGTGTACAATTAATCAGCCTTGCCAGGGTAAACTGGGGCTTGCAACAGGCCTTAGAGATAGTGATGGACTAGCTTGGTAATTGTCTGGTCAACAGACAGACCACTCAGATAGAGTTGGCGCCAAAGCCCCAAGGCCTGATTTGGACAGGGTGTGCTCAGTGAATTAATCAATCTTTAAAGGGCACAAGACATTGGGGGAAGTGACATCTATCAGAAACACACACTCACACATACAAATACATGGCCACTGGCTACAGAAAAGTACCAGGTATTCATTAATGTATTAATTAACATGAGCAATTCAAACAGGAAGCTTTTTAAAAAAAAAAAAAATAGGAAGATTTTAAATCTGAAATTTGACATAAAGGACCAGCTGGTTGGTAGTTTGCTTGTCAATGGATCTTTGAACCCCAAGTCATCTCCAATGTATCTGAGTGTGTGTATAAGTTAATGTTAACAAGGTGCTTAGCTATAGATGTGTGATTTGGGGAATAATGCTTGTAGTAAAAAGTGCTTTGTCTGCTCAGAGTAAAAAAAGCACTATACAAGTAACAGTCCACTTACCCTTTTAGTGTAAGATAAATAAGATACAAATTAAAAGGCCAGAACACATTTAGATATGCTTATATGACATGGGTATCAGGAATATTTAATTGCAAACACACTCGCTACAACTTCCCTATTCAAAATGTATATGGTTATAAAATAAACTGTCTGGCAGTGTCTGGCAGATGAATGCTAAATAATTTATATGTTAAAAATCTTTCTTATCTGCTATGTAAAAGGTTGTATTCATGAATGCTTTTATGGCAACTCAAGAATATGAAGTATGTGGGGGTTACAACAGGTGGGCTTGCATGTTGCACAGCAACAGAGGAAGTATTTATTAATATCAAATAGATCATATACAGAATAAGCTAGTGTCTTACACAGATCGAATAAAATTAGATCTTTAATTTAATATATTATAAAAGTAATAATCAAGCTGGACACCACTTCAAATACGCATACCTTTTTAAAAAAATGCTAACATACATGCACAGATTCACTCACACATACATTGCTAAAAGTACTGTGAGGTCAACCACATCATCTCGTTAAGGTCTGGTGAGCTCCATGGAGGGCCCCTAAGCAATTAACCAATGGCCAGCCAATATACCCAGCCTTAATTGAATGGGAATTAAAAGAGAAAATAAGGAGAACAGAATTAAAAAGAAAGAGAAAAAAATGAAAGGAGGCAGACAGATGGAAACAAATGATAGTGGGATCCCAAGAGTGGTCAGAGGTGCAGCCAATCGATTGGAGACAGATTACATCTCTCTCGCTTTCTCTCTTTGTCTTCCCTTTTGACTCTCTCTCCCTTGCAACTATTCTTTCCCTCTTTCAGCCTCATTTGAAGCAATGGAAACACTTGAAAAAGAAGCCTACCTTGCAAAACCATTGGCTCTACAATAAGATCAGTCTTCGAAGATGCCTTTTTTCTAAGAGCAGGGACAAACACATGCACACAAACACTCACAGACATTCAAAAGTCCACTCTAAAACCAACAGTACCCCTGCCAGAACTGGAACAGATTCTGACACACCATTTGCTACAGAGAAATCATCTACTGTTTTGCCCAGTAGATACCTAAAAACAAATAACTGAACCAAAATATCTCCAAACTAAGACTCATGGTATAGAGTTTAAGGGATTCCAAAAAATATGTTGACTGCAAAACTCAAAAGCACTGAAATTTTTTAAACCTAATGAGTTTCAAATTCACAACTGGAAAAAAGCAATACAGTGAGTGTGGTACACACATGCCCAATCACTCAGTCAATAGTACTCATGTCTTTGGCCACTGGGTTTTAGGGGTGCATCACTCCATCAGGCCACATGGGTGCATAAACGTGATGAACTGTGTGTGGGCTGTGTGACTGTTATCTGTGCAACATTGGAAAAGGGCAGAATGCAGTGTTCCATTCAATGACCAGCTGCTTGGATTTATCGGGAAATAAATGGAAATAGACAGACCATACACGCGTTCAATAGGGGAAGCATGCGGACAACAAGAGATGACGACTGAGCAGACACTCAAGTGAGAGACAGAGGGCTCAGGATAAGAAAGTGAGGGAGCTGAAGGTAGTGTTGTGATAGGGAACTGCAGTAAAGATACTGAGATAAAAAAGGATTTACACTTTCAAAAGCAGGAAAAAAGGAATTGTCCTTTATATTGTATACATTTCATTTTATATGCACATTCACATACACATAAAATGCTTCAATAGAGTACAAAAGTTGGAACACACATGTACCTCAATATGCCAATGCAAATATCTGTAGTCCTGCTTGTGTAGTAGTAAAGATGTCAAAAAACATCACTGTGGTCATAGTAGAACAAATGGCAAATTTAAAACTTTTATCAGATCAGTATTATCAGATCTGCGGCCATATGTTCCAGACACTCGGGTGAAGAGAGGTGCTGACGTGTCAACTGATCACCACTTGGTGGTCAGTTGAATCTGGTGCCGGGGGAGGATGCTGGACAGACCTGGGGTGCCTAAACATGTAGTCAGAGTGCACTGGGAACGCCTAATAGGGGCAATGTCCCAATGTGTCTGCGGAACTTCAACTCCCACATCTGGCAGAGCTGCGACAGCATTCTGAGGGAGACTGGGGGCATTGAGTCTGAGTGGACCGTGTTCAGCACCTCCATTGCTGAAGATGGTGCACTAAGCTGTGACCTCAAGGTGGTTGGTGCCTGTTGTGGTGGTAACCCCCGAACCAGATGGTGGACACCAAAGGTGAAGGGAACCATCAGGCTGAAGAAGGAGTCCTATCGGGCTTGGCTAGCCTGTGGGACGCGGCTCGGGCAGTGGCTGAAGCCAAAATTTGGGTGTGGGAGGAGTACGGAGACTTTGACTGAGGATATTGTCGGGCGGTGAATATTTTGAGGACCTCCTTAATCCAACTCACATGTCTTTCATAGAGGAAGCACAGTCTGGGGATGAGGGGAATGACTCGTCCACCACTGGGGGTGAGGTTACTGAGGCAGTTAAAAAACACCTTCATGGCAGGGCCCCTAGGGTGGACCATGTTCGACCTGAGGTTAAGTGCCCACTCCGCGTCAGGGACGAGTTACTGCCCCAAGTGGAGGAGTTTAAGTATCTCTGGGTCTTGTTAACAAGTGAGGAGAGTGGGAGATCGACAGACCGATTGGTGCTGCGGCTGCAGTGATGTGGACACTGTACCGGTCCGTTGTGGTGAAGGGAGAGCTGAGCATAAAAGCAAAGCTCTTGACTTACCGGTTGATCAATGTCGCCTATCCTCACCTAGTAGTGACCGAACGAATGAGATTGCGGATAGAAGTGCTGGAAATAAACTGTCCCCATAGGGTGGCTGGCCTCTCCCTTAGAGACAGGGTGAAGAGTTCAGCCATCTGGAAGGGGCTCAGAGTAGAGCCGCTTCCTAGTGTCCTTCTATCATGCCACAATGCTGCTGCACGCCATCCCCGTGTGGTAGGATGATTGCACAACAGCCGATAAGAAGAGACTCCAGAGGGTCATCAAAACTGCAGAGAAGGTGATCGGCTGTCAAGTCTCCACCCTGGACTCCATTGCCAGCTCTAGATGTCTCTCCAGAGCCAGGGCAATTATAAAAGACCACCTCCATCCTAACCACCACCTATTCAACATCCTGCCCTCTGGAAAAATGTTCGGATCAATCAGGTGCAAAACCAACAGACTAAAGAACAGCTTCTACCCGTGGGCTGTCAGAACTTTTAATGCAAATTAAGGGTGTCAGCAGTTGTCTTCCACACAATCATACAAGTATTCTGTTGCTGTTATTTGGTATTTATCATGTTGATATCTTTTTTTTTTTTCTTTGTGCAATATTTTGGCAGATGTGCAATTTCCATAGCCCTTCCACCCTTATTTATTATTTATTAGATTCTAGTGTACATAGTGTTCTTGGTGTACATAGTGTTCCTATATATTTTTTTCTTCTTCTTTTGTATATTGTCTTTTACTTTCGCACCTTGTGGTCTTGTTACATAATTTCATTGTGCAAGCAACTGTACAATTACAATAAAAGTTCAAGTCTAAGTTCTAAGTCTAAGTCTACTCCTCCACATCGAAAGGAGCCAATTGAGTTGGTTTGGGCATCTGACAAGAATGCCTTCTGGGCACCACCTGGGTGAGCTGTTACGGGCATGTCCCACCAGAAGGACTCCCCAGGGGAGACCAAGATCACACTGGAGAGATTATATCTAATGGGTTGCCTGGGAATGCCATAATGTTCCCCCAGAAAAGCTGGAGGAGGTGGCCGTGGAGAGGGAGGTCTGGGATTCTCTGCTTAGGCTGCTGCCCCTCGACCTGGCCCCAGATAAGCGGAAGACGGTGGGTGTATGGATGGATGGAAAACAGGTTAAAATAGCTCTTAGAGTTAAAGCTTGGCCTTGCATCTCTTCTTCTCATTCACAGTAGGTTAGTTAACAGCTGTTTCTCTCCAGCAAATAAAAAAGAATGGGCATACTGTAGACCCACTGTGGGCCTCTCTGCTTTATGTGGGCAGTCCACAGTCAGCTTACACTATGTGGGGCCCAGATGTGACCTACAGTTAATACCAGTACTGGGCCCAACAGTCGGTAGCCCACTGTGGACCTCTGGGGTTTGCCCAGAGTGGCCCCACACAA
>VUQG01038494.1:6146-18895 GCA_015106755.1 Etia nguti
CCATCCCCCACTGTGTTTCCAATGTAATTCCTTTGTCAATGATTATAATTTTATTCACTGATTTGTCAGGTACTGGTCACCTCGCCAACCTGATAATGGTGGTGGAGACCCACAGTGGAGTGAAGAGGACTGTGTTTATATCAGGACAGGTGAAGATACTTTGTGGAATGATCTTTCATGTGGAAATTCTCTGCCGTGGGTCTGTGAAAAAATACCATAACACTGCTTCTTGGCTTTTTGGAAGATATGTGCACATACATCTGAAGTTTAGCTATCATTAATATTTTATCCAGGTTTTCTGATTTATTCCTTTCTGAGTAGATAATAAGGTTCAGCTAAAAGGATGCAATCCTAAAATGTACCTATAACTATATACTGTTTTATATGCTACATACTCTTTTTATAGATAGATGGACCTTCTGGTGGGAAAAAAAAAATGTAAACTGAGGTCTCACTGCTTACTGCCTTTTCTGAAACATCTGATGATTATTCATTATTAAAGAACAGGTGAAAAAACAGGACTAAAGGAGACTCTTTGGATCACCACATTACTAATGTGTTTATTGATTATAGGAAATTGTCAAAACATGTTATTATTTACACTGATGTCAGGAAAAACTGCTGCCTGTGATATTGCTCTTGTATGTACTGCATCAAGAAATGCTGAGACAAGCTTGCGCAGTGGGTAAATTCATGTGTTGATAGGTGTTAGGTTAATTTATATTATGTCATAAAAAATTTGAAATTTCATTAGAAATTAATCACCAGGCACTACTTACTTTTTCTTTATTGAAAGAATTAAGAAAACGTGTTCCTAATTAGTACAAGGGAAGTGTTGATTTGTATTTCTTTTCACATCATCATCATCATTACACAGCTTTAGAACAAAATGTACAGATTCAGTGATAGATTATTGCTGCGTAAAACAACATTAATAACCTGTGAAATGTTTGGCTTCCCCTGAAGTTTAAAAAAACCCAGAAATTGACACCAATTTAAATTCAGACAGAAAGGATAAAGAGGAAAGGTCTGTGGCCACCACCTCTCTTTAATCTTTGTGTTGTTGTCGGCTCTTCAGTGGACCTGTTGTCAGTTTTTGTTGTCAGGTGAAACAGATTCACAATGACTCAGCAGATTGACATCCCTGAAGTTTAACTGAGTGCTCCACCACTGGAGCACAAGAACTGGTCAAATCACCTGATGATTGTCCCCATGTAGTAGTAAATGTGCAGTGACGGGCCTCTGCAAGTTTTCTCTGCAGGATTTATTAAATTAATTGGTAAATATTTATTCACAGATTTATCAGCTAATTATTTAAATCACACAAATACACATGGACATATTACAGTTTTTCTTTTTTAATGGTAAAGGCATAAACAGAGTTCAAGTCACAAAAAGTTGATTCTGTTCATCTGGGAGTAGCGTTTTCAGTGGGAGAAAACGCTACTCCCAGATGAACAGAATCCACTTTTTTTGATTTCCTTACCTGGATGATTGAGCATGCATCAAGACAGAGTTCAAGTCACATTAAATGTGAATAAACCATATTAATAAGTAAAGCAAAGAAGTTGAACTGAAGCATTTTATTGATGCTAAAGATGTAAAAGTTGTATCAAAGGCAAGCAGGAGTAAAATCTGTCTAAACAGAGGCCATGAAACACAATTCTGAAATTTGTTCCTGGCTAATTGAAAAACAACTTGTTTTGTGGTGGCTTTCAGTGCACTCATTGTAAATATTAAATGTCTCATCAGTCCACAGAATATTTTCCCAAAAAGTCTCAGAAATCATCAACTTTTTTTTTTTTTGGCAAAGTTTCTCCTTGGAACTCTCTCATTTTTGCCAAGTGTCTTTCTTGTTGTTAACCGAGGTAAGTGAGGCCTGTAGTTTTTTTTATGCTATTCTGTGTTCTTTTGTGACCTCCTGGATGAGCTGGTGATAGACTTTTTGAGTAATCATGTAATGCAAAGAGTGCTGTAGACTTGTGTCTGCACTGCAAAGGAACACAACTAACTTACATGAATGCCAAGAAAAACAATGCAATAGTGCTAGTGCTAATTTAAAGGAACAAAGTCAAAATATAATTTAGTAGAAAAATGGGGAAAAAGTTAGAACAAACATACATGTGCAAACACATAGTACATGGAAATACAGTATATAAGGTAAAATAAATTTTACAATTGTACAAAAACAGTATTTAGTGTACACACCTTTGTTCAACACTGTCTGAATGCTTAGGCAAGCTTACTCGTAATTTCTTTAAAAGCATTACAACGCTCCAAAATGAACTACAGCTATCAACATAACCGCAGAAACAATATGCTATAGCAGTTCAGGCCTATACTTTTGTGTAATACCAATTAGTGTAGTCAGCCCAACGCCTGACTATTAACAGCACAAATTGCTGGAGAATAACAACAGAAGATTGCTGGAAATTGACCAATATTACCAATAGCAAAAACTCTGATAGGAGCAAATAACAAATAAGAGTAACTTCAGCATAGCATTCACTGCTGGACACACCCCTTAAATCCTTGTTCCTTAGGTTCAGCAGTGGTCGACTTATAATTAAAAACACACTTCTGATAGGTGATTAACACTTTATTGCTATCTAACAAACTGTTACCTTGGAGATCACAGAACTGTCTATAAATCAGCTTTGCTCTGGGCTGGAGCCTAGAGACAACTTCTTTCTCCACCGAAAGGCTCCAGCCAACCAGGAAGTTTGAACCTGCAGTAAGGCAAAAGTGCTAACAAAGTGTTACACTTTCTTGTTTCTTACTACAGGGAAAGCAACACTAACACAATGTCATAAAACTTTGACGCCTAGTGTACATTTGTTTTAATTTAACAAACTCATGTTACAAATATTAAGGCAAGCATGGTAATGTAGTCTCCCTGTAGGTGCCTGTGAGGTGAGTTACACCGCTGTTATGGTCTCCTCTCATATGGGCACTGGCTCTATATAGGACAGGGTGTTGGAGCCGTTTTCATTCGGACCGCGTAATATACTGACAATTTGTCACGTCCCGAGGCGTTCCTCAGGAACACGAAAAGTAACCTTCCGCGTTCCTATGATACGCACCGGGTTGTGGATGGAATCCAATAGATTGACGCTCCCTGCGGTAATACACATTCAAGCCGTGTATCCCAGCCCTACCCCTAACCTTATTCCTAACCTTAACCCCCACCTTAATCGTGTTAGATAGTGTTTTCCAAAGCGATTACAGTGAAATAAACGTACATGTGTAGTATATGTAAAACCATTAACAAAATAAGGCACGACAATTCTAAAACAATTCTAAATTCTAAAACAAAAAAAACATCTGCACTAAAATCCCCCAGGAATAGATAAACACAATTCTAACAAAAACTATAAAATGTTCTTTGTATACTAAAATACCCCAATATCCCGCGATGCCATTCTCCTACAACGCCAAGGTGAATATTCCTCGTGTTTGAAAATGGGAGAAATTTATCTTCGGAGCCGGGACCACCATCCTTGTAAATAGGTCCTTTCACCAGCTGATTGGCCAACTCAGGACACACCCATCCCTCAGCAGGTGATCAGCCACCTTGTCCCATGCCCAGCCAGTCCACGGTAGATTAACGCAATGTCATATAAATACACTAAATACATGCAATACAAACATCAGAATAAAATCATGCAAATAAAACTACACTCACAAAGAAACACTAAAATCAGAATAAAACCAATTATAAAAGACAAATACAAATTTCCACTATGTAACATGTACATACAAGGCAGCTCACTTTACCATAAATTGTTTCTTCACTCAGTGAACTGATGGTTAAGCTTCAGCACCAGTTGGCTCTCAAGGTTCTTGCTGTGAAGCTGTAATTGTTTAGCAGTGAACAGCAGTACTGCCTGGCTAAAACGTCTCTCACAGGCTGCAGATGCAGGAAGAGTTGTACTGACTTTGATTGATAGCTTCTTGATGTGAGGAAAGCTATGCAATAGATCCATACCTCCATTGGATGGACATGAACGGTACCTCTCCAGCTCCCCTGTTTCTGGGTTTCCTTACCCTATGGATCCAAAGAAGACATCTTCGTCAGATAGGCTGCTGTTTGTGCTGGCCTCACCCAACTCTGTGGCGAGGTGATGTCTGATGAAGTTCAGACCTGTGGAAAGATATATGGTTAGGTCTGTGCATTATTGTGCTGTATAGACTGTCGAGCTGCTGATGTTTGGCATGAAAACTTAGATTACACTGTAGATGTTTTTTTCTAACTCTTGTCAGCCTCTGGGTTTCTAACTAACACTATAATCCCAAATAACAGTAACAAGAAAAGTCAATATCTGGTGGCTCACAATTTAATGCATAACAAGTATTTACCAGCTTTTAAGATGCTCTCCTCTGTGGTCCAGGATGTTCTGAATCTTGGTAGAAATATTGCAGCTGCAATCAGCTCAGGTTCTTTCATTATTTCTCTGAAACGTTTCTGGATCCCGTCCCGCAGAGCATCAACAAGAGGTCTACACATTTTGCAAGATGACTCCAGCCTCCTCAGCTTCTCCAGCAACTGGTAAAGTATTGGCAGCAAGAAGCCTATGTGCACAGATGATTCCCCTTGGAGGATGTTAAGGGCCATGGCAACGGGCTTCATCACAGCAGTGTACTCAACCAAAAATCCAATTTCAGCAGGATTGAACCTAAAAAAGGTATAAAAACAGAAATAAGTCATAGCTACTTCTACAAAAATGTAATAACTGTGCATGTTCCGTGTAAAATTTGCAAATGATTGCAAAATAAGACTAATTGATAAGTAACATTCACATTTGTCAGTCTCAGTCAAAGTCACTTAAAATAGGGTGGATTCACCCATTAGTCACACATTAATATTTAAAAACAAGTTCAATCAACTTACATCTTTATCTTCAATGCCATGCAAACATTGCAGATTGGTTTCTCTCCTTGCTCTTTATGAATGCGCACAACTCTTTCCACAGCAAGGAACAGGGAGCTCCAACGAGTCTGATTGGGTCGAAGAAATTGCAACTTGCATTCATGTTCCACTGTTTCATAAGCCATGATTGACCTGCTGGTTTTAATCCACAGAGCATGACATTTTGCAAAAGCAGACCAAGACAGCCTCTTGTATGTATCATTGGTAGCTTCTGCAGCATTGGCATCAACTGTTGATATAAGATTGAGTAGATGACATGCATACTTTTGGTGCCTTGGAAGCTGGTACAACCTGTGTTGTCATTCAAAACAGCTCACGCATCTTGATACTCCACCTCTAGCTCACTGTCTTCTGCTGCATCATCAAGGGTAGACCCACCATCCTCTTGCCAACTGGTTGTTTCTTCCTCTTTCTCCTCACCATATAATCGAAAGGCCTTCAAGAGATTTGAACCACTGTCTGTTGTCATCCTGGTCACTTTTTCTCTGATGTGATACTGTGAATGGATTTCTTCTAATGCTGCAGCAAGAATGTCAAATGTGTGCGAACCTTTAAGACGTCTACAAGCCAGTGCAGCAGAATGCCTTTCTAAAGAGGTGTCATCTATCCAGTGACAAATGAGTCCTAAGTAGCTATGCTGTCTGGCAGACCAGCAGTCTATTGTGGTAGCAACATAGTTCACAGTGCTCAGTTTTTTGATGATTATGCTGTTCATGTTCTTTGCAGCTTCTTGTATTTTTGAACACAATGTTTTCCTTGTCATTACTGTACACTGAGGTTGCAAGGTTTCTAATATATGTGAAATCTGATAACCCAAAATCTTCAACAAATCACACAGGCAAGAAAAAAGTTAAAGAGACAGGAAGAGGTTTGTTTGCATCTGTTATTACTGTTGCATATTTTTTTGATTCCCTGTTTTCCCCCCTTTTTTCTTTTCAGGTCGAAGGAGCTCTAAGAGGATTTTCTGTTTAGTTGGTATTCTCTCTCTGGTGCTTTCTCTGATCCGTCTAGTGCTGGCTAGACGGATCACTTTTGGTATCTACTGTGATTTGGAATGTTCATCAATATTTCTTCTAATTTTGAGTCCCAAAATGATAATTAGTTTGTAAGGAAATTCCATTCCAACTCCGCCATTGCTGGTCCCAAGCCCGGATGAAAAAGGAGAGTTGGGTGTGGGGTTAGTAACCCCACGCCAGACAAAAACTCAACCACTAAAGAAATGCCAAAAAGAAAAGCAGAGACTAACTTTCTGGAAGATGGAGGACGCCCGACAGCTCAGGGACGAATGACATTAGGTGGTGAAAGCTGAAAGGAAACCACTGAACCGATTTTTCTTTGAACCAGGAGAACCTACATTGGCACATGGAATGTCAGGACCATGTATGATACAGGCAAGATGAAACAGGTAGCTGCTGAGACGGAAAACAACAACTTGACCTTATTGGGCATTACCGAAACTAGATGGACACAAGCTGGACAGAGAAGCCTGGTGACAGCAGAGCTATTGCTGTACTCCGGACATGAAGAGAGTGACGCACCCCACACACAGGGAGTTGGCTTTTTGTTATCCAGGCAAGCGCAGAGAGCACTGATTGGATGGGAGGCGCACAGCCCCAGAATCATTACAGCATCCTTCAGAACCAAGCAGAAGAAGGTGAAGCTAAATGCCATCCAGTGATATGCTCCTTACACCTGTGCCCCTAATGTCTTCCTTAAATAGTGAAAGTAATCAATCTAAAACCTGTCCTTGCTGGTGCCCAAGTGATTCTACTGCAGGAACATCTATCTTACCAGACAATACACACACAGGAAGACTGGCGACAACGATGGTTCTTTATTCACATGCGCCAGTATAAAACTGACTCATATATTCAACATGTTTTAAAGGCAAAATCTTTGTTTACCTCTAAAATAAATCAGAAAACAATCTCAGAATGAATGCATGAAATTTTCTGTGTCTCAAATATATGAATCTTTATCTTTATTTCAGATAATAACTGCTTACATGATTCATCTGATTATCTGTCAGGGATGAATAACTCACTTTTCTTCTTGGTGAGGAGAGGGAATTTCTGAATACAAAACTGTCTGCTGTGAGTAATGAACCTTCTTTCAAGACTGAGGAGAGAGACCTGGTGACTGAAAAGACCAAAGAGCTGAAAAGGCTGCTGTGTTTGTCAAGTCAGTGTGAGTCGTATGAGTTGTTTTTGTAAAAGGTTTTACTAAGGAATTCAGTGATTCAGTTTCCCAGCAAATGATAAGCAAATTATGTTTTCTCCTTAACAGAAATTACTATTGGGAATCATTAGGAATATGTCTTTATAAGAACATTTGCCAGTATTTTTGCATCTCTGCTTTTCAACATAAAGCTTCATTGCAGCAGTGCATCTTATATTCTTCACACATTCACATTTACAAGGAAAATATGACTGGTACAAAATAACTGTACCATCATTATTCAGTAATTTCAAAAGTTTATGAATCCATAATAGATCTTAATGCATGTTAAACAATTTTATCAAAATTTTCATGTGCAAACATTTGTTGTAGCAAAACAACATTAAATAAATACAATGAACATAAAATCCCAAAATGTTGATTCTGTTCATTTGGACGTAGCGTTTTCAGTGGGAGAAACTTTCCATCACTCTTTAAGATAACTGGGGAATTTCTGGGGAAAACCTGCTCTTGTTAGGAGCAATGGCACCCATCCCACGTTGGATGGAGCAGTTCTCATTTCCAAAAATCGGGCAAAATTTATTAAACTCTCCAAAACGTGACTATCCAGAGTTGGGGCCAGGAAGCAGAGTTGCAATCATACATGCCTCTCTTCAGCTTCTCTTCTCCTGTTATCCCCCCCCAAAACCCCATCCCCTTAGAGACTTCCCACATAGCAAAATTGGTATGGCCCGGATCTGGCCCACACAATGTGCTTACACATGGCCCACATACCGCAAAGAATGACGGCCCAGATCTGGTTTGCCAGATGTGGCCCACACATGGGCCAGCACAAAGCCAGTTGCAGACACACTAGCGCTATACGAATGCAGGCCATTTACCATTTACCATTACACACTGGTGGTCCTGTGCTGGCCCATGTGTGGACTGCCTCTGGCAAACCTGATCTGAGCCACCAAAGGGCCGTCATTCTTTGCGGTATGTGGGCAATGTGTAAGATGTGTGCAGCCACGGGCCAGTTGTAGACACACTGCTGGCCCTGAACAGTTTCAGCTTTGGCCACAGATGTCAGCCTAATGTATACCTTAATCAAGCCATGTAATAACAACATGTGCCAGAACATGCAAAAGTAACACGACAGAACTCTGTTCAGACAGTGAATGGACTGATTCTTTATAGCGCTTTTCTACTCTCACAGATTACTCAAAGTGCACTATACAAACATACCACATTCACCCAATCTCTCTAAACTAAGTGCTTCCTAACTACATTCATACACATTCACACTCTTGACATGCAGACTAGAGGAACCAAGGATTGAACCACTAACCTTCCGATCAGTAGGTGACCTGCTCTACCTCCTGAGCTACAGCCACCCAGTGGTAGACATGAGTAAACCGTCACTAGGTTTTGGATAAACCTACCATTTTGGCTACCATAGCAGTATAGTATTGCAACATGGCATTTGGGTCTTCTAACTAAAATAGGAACATAAATAGTGCCATCATTGCCAGACCTGGCCCACATCTGGTTGACATACACTCTCCCATGATACCGGTCAGTCAGAAGTGCCAGCTTGGTGCCAGATCCGGGCCAGACCTGTTTTCTTTGAGCCTGGGCCACATAAACCAAACCACAATCGAGCCAGATGTGGCATGCCATCACATAGACAGTGACATCTATGCCAGTCCTGGCCCATATCTGGATGACATAAGTCTTATCATGCCAGAGGTCAGCCAGCAGTGCCGGCTTGATACCAGATCTGGGCCAGACCTCCTTGCTATGTGGGTTAGTGTCAAAAATCACAAAGAAAGAACAATATAGTATCCTCATCTGCCCCAGTGAAAAGGTCAGTCTTGTCCTGATGAGTGAAAACAGTGAAATGTGGATTATAAAACATTAGGTCTCTCTCTTCTAAGCCCCCTTTAGTACACAAATCAATAGTTGATCAACAAATTGATTTACTCTGCCTTTCAGAAAACTGGCTACAGCATGAATATTATGTTAGTTTAAATGAATCAATACCCCTGAGTTATACTAATTGTCAGAATCCTCGAAGCACAGGCCGAGGGAGGGGTGAAGCAGCAATCTCCCACTCCAGCTTGTTAATCAACCAAAGACCCAGACAGAGTTTTAATTAATTTGAAAACATGATGTCTTGATGCATGCTGAATGATCCAGGAAAGGCAATCCCAAAAAGTTGATTCTGTTCATCTGGATGTAGCGTTTTCAGTGGGAGAAATGTTTTGTCACTCATCCAAGTGACTTTTTCAGTCTCAGCTGACTCCAGGTTTCCCAAGCACTATAAACAGAACATTTGCATAATGACTGACACTAGCACCACTGACTAACAATGGGCTGTGTGGTTAGTTTTATGATCATTAATATGCAAATTGTCATGACCATTGAACAATAGCCATGGCTCAATGGTCATGACCGATACAGAGTTGTCTTGATCCATGATGCATGCTTTATATTACCCTTAGGCCCCCTCCTCGATCCAGAGATGGTCTTTACCTTTCCCATGTCAATGGCCTCCTTGACTCCCCACTCAAACCAGCATTTCTCTCTCTCCAGGATATGTACATCCTCATCACTGAAGGAGTGGCCACTGGCTTGTAGGTGTAAATAGACTGTAGAGTCTTGACCTGACGAGTTAGCTCTTCTGTCTTGTTCCATCCACTTAGCTACCAGTTTTTCATTTATATATATTATATATAAATCATAGCAATCCCCCTGGCACTTAACAGCGTGCCTTGGGGTTTGAAAGCCACAGAGACACAGTGTTTAGTGAAAATGCGTTTCAGCTGTTCCAAACCTCCTGACACATAAGGGAAAACTACAGGTTTTTTGTCCTGCAGCAGTTGTTCTTCTCTCCTGGATCGCCTGGAGCATTTGTTGGGTTCCTTTCCAGCTTTGACAAATGTCCAGCTGGGATAACCACATTTACTCAGGCCCTTCATGATATGGTGCTCTTCTGCTTCCCTGGCCACTGTACCTGGGGGGATGGTGTTTACTCTGTGTTGCAAAGTCCTGATGACACCCAGTTTGTGCTCCGTGGATGAGAGGTAAACCTTAAATACTGATCCATATGTGTTGGTTTGCGGTACACATCAACTTTTAAGTGTTCCCAATTACTGATGGAAATCTCAGTGTCTAAGAAGGCTAGCCTGTCATTTTTCATATCCTCCCTGGTGAAAGGATGGGGAAACCTGCAGTCAGCTAAGACTGAAAAAGTCAGAAGACGTTTTTCCTACTGAAAACGCTGTGTCCAGATGAACAGAATCGACTTGTTTGGGGTTGAAAGTCTGATGCTTAGCCTTGTCCTCCCTCACTTGAAAGCTCAAAAAACATTTTTATTTATCATCATCTATTGTCCACCTGGGCCTTACTCTTAGTTTCTGTCTGAGTTCTCAAATGTATTATCTGATTAAGTGCTCAGCTCAGGTAAAGTAATTATTTTGGGTGATTTTAACATCCTTAAAACGCAGCATTTAATCTGTTATTAGACTCAATTGGCTTCTCTCAAAATGTAAAAGAACCCACTCACCACTTTTATTATACTCCAGATCTTGTTCTAACATATAGCAATAGAAATTAACAGTATTTCCTGAAAACCCTCTCTTGTCTGATCATTTCCTAATAACCCTTCACGTTTACAATAATGGATTACACAGCAGTGGGGAATAAATTTCATCACAGTGGAAGTCTTCCTGAAAGTGCTGTAACAAAGGATATAACTCACCCACTGGTATCGTCTTCACTGCCTTGTACCAACACAGAAAAAATAGTTTGCTGCTTTATAAATATGTCCTCCGTAAAGCTAGAACATGTTACTATTCATCACTGATTGAAAAAAATAGGAAAAACCCCTAGGTTTCTCTTCAGTGTGCAGCATTTAATACTGTTGACCATAATATTTTATTACAGCGATTTGACCATGCTTTAGGTATTGCACTGAAGGTACTATGCTGCAGTATAATAATGTCTATCTAACAGACTCCTGTTTGTTCATGTAAATGGAGAGTGCTCTTCTCACAAGGTTAATTATGGAGTTCCACATGGCTATGTGTTAGGACCAGTTCTGTTGACATTATACATGCTTCCCTTAGGCAGTATCATTAGAAGGCATAACATACATTTTCACTGCTATGCAGATGATACCGCACTTTATCTGTCCATGAAGCCAGATAACACACACCAATTAGTTAAACTGCAGGGATATTTTAAAGACATAAAGACCTGGATTACCTCTAATTTTTCTCCCTCCAAATTCAGATAAAACTGAGGTTATTGTACACTCCCCTTAAAATCTTATGGTATCTAACCAGATACTTACTCTGGATGGCATTACCTTGGCCTTAAGTAACATTGTGTGTCATGGTTCTGGGTCATTTGACCCAGCATTTTTAGTTTTTTGTATTTTCGTGATTCTTTGTGTTGTAATGATTTAGTTTTCTACAGTTGAATTTAGTCCTTTTTCATGTTGCTGAGTTTATTTGTGATTTCATGTTTTCTTGTCTCTGTCTCATCCTTGTGTCCCCTGTGAGAGTCTGTCATGTCCTCTGTGTATGTTTCCCCAGCCATGTCTATGTTTGGTTCGTGTCTCTTGATCCCTCTCTCCCCCTCCATGTCTCTCTCTCCCTCGCTCTCCAGGTCCTAGCCATGTCCCTGTGTTTCGTCTCTCTTTTCCCATTCCTGTGTTCTCCTCCTTGTGTTTCATTCCATGTCCCCTGTCTGTCATGTGCATCAATGTGTGTTCTCCCCAGCCTTACATGTCTCTCACCCTCTCTGTGCCCCTCGCTCTGGCGCCCTCTCTATTTCTTCAGTCTCTCTCATCACTATATCTGTTTATTTCCTCCTGCCCTTATGTCAAGTTGTGTGTCTTAGTCTGAGTCTTAGTTTGTTCCGTTTTATTTTGACAGTCTCGCATCCTGTGTTAATTTTGTTCAGTTTTGCTTCGTCCTGTCTCGTCACACCTAATTGATTTTTGCTGTGTTTCCTATGTGTTTCCACTTCCCTCGTCACCACTCTGTGTATATATTGTGTAAGTTTCTCTTTGTTCATTTTCATGTTGTCTTGTTGTCTGTTTATCTCACGTCAAGTTCCAGGTTTTCATGTTCAGGTTTGCTTTTTCCATGTTCAAGTGTAATGTTATGTGCACATAGAGCATTTTAGCATCTTCTAGTGATTAGCTTGGAGACTGCGGTCAAGTGAATTTTTCTGTGACTTGGCTTGTATTCCTTCCTATTGGATGTTTAGGGTCACATGAGTGGGGTCAGTGTTGCCAACTTAGCGACTTTGTCGCTATATTTAGTGAGTTTTCAGACCCCCTTAGTGACTTTTTTTCTAAAAAGCGACTAGCGACAAATCTGGCGACTTTTTCTGGTGTTATTGGAGACTTATGACGACTTTTTCACGTGAACGCATGTATCGCTCTTACTCTCAACAAGCAGCGAGTGCTGCCGTGGGCACCTCGCCCGTGCGAAAATGCTCACAGGCGGCAGGTAGTCCTCAGGAGATGTTCACCCCTATGCCTACAACCTGCAGATGAATCGCGCATGAGCGAAACCGCTGCCCACCCCACCCCCGACTGTAACGCAGGGTGGGAGCAGCCGTAAATGTACATTTTTCTTTGTCT
>VUQG01038496.1:0-16589 GCA_015106755.1 Etia nguti
TGTGTAAAGCCCATGTCTCTTAGTCTGTGTCTGTGCATACGTGTTGAGTTTCCTGTTTTATTTTGAAGGTCAGTGTCTCAGGTTATTGTATTCTGTTTTACTTCCCTCAGTCTCGTCAGCTCTGATTTCTTCCAGCTGTGTCTCCCTCCTGTCTCCCATTCCCTGATTGTCCTGTGCGTTTTCTTGTGTGCGTTGCTGGTTTGTCTGTGTTACCTCCCTGCGTCACTCTGCCTTCATCCATGCTGTTCTCCCTGCTCATCGTCCTTCGTGTTTCCTCCGCTCCCTCGTGTTCTGGTTGGTTTAGTTTTCCCAGTTTAGGTTGTTTCTAAGTTTTGTTTTTCGCCACCCCCGCTTGTGTGTTTCACTCTCCACCAATAAAAGCTCACTTACATCAGCAGTGCCTGCATCATGGGTCCTCCATTCACAACTCACACGGCTTGCCCGGCAAACCGTGACAGCACGAACCAGCCATTATGGACCCAGCAGCACTTAATCCTTCTGAGGAGCTCCAAGGCGACATTTACACGGTGGAGATTCTCCTCAACCTGTGGCTGGCCCACCCTCTGGAGGAACTTCGCCGCGCAGTTGAAAGCCGGCTAGAGCGGCTCTTCTCCAGCCTTCCGTGGTTCCTGGGATCGCTTCCCCCGATCCCTCAGGACTTCTTCCGTAACACACCAAACCTTCACCCAGCCACAACTGCTTTGCTGCCCTGCCCACCGGAGGATGTTCCGCCTGGCCCATCAGTCCAGCCATCAAAAAGGAAGCGGCGCTCACGCCGCCGACGCCCCTCGCCACAGTCGGACCCTGGGACTTAAGAGTTGCCGGCTGTGGTGAGTAAGGAGGACACTTGTTCTGCTCTTTTCGGATTGTGGGACTGTTTATTCTGGAGCTATGTTTTGTGCAGCAAGAGAGGATAACAGTGCTTTCCCCATCTCACCTGTAACTGAAATCACTAGAGCCGCCCTGCCGTCAGTTCAGTCTTCAGTACAGTCTCCTGTGTTGCCGTCAGTTCAGCCTCCAGTGCAGTCATCCATTTTGTCACTTGCTCAGTCTGCCGTTCCTTTACCTGTCCAGTCATCTACTCAATCACCTGCTCCACTTCCACCACAACCATCACTGCAGTCAGCTGCCCTGCCATCAGCTCAGTCTTCAGCTCAGTCTCCAGTGTTTCCCGCAGCTCAGTCTCCAGTGTCCAGTGCCTTCTGTCTACGCTGGAGGGTCCGAGGGGGCCGTTAAGCCTTTTTTCTCCGCTGGAGGGTCCAAGGGGCCTGTCCAGCCTTCATCTGCCTCCACTGGAGGGTCTGAGGGGCTCGTCCAGCCTTCTGCCTCTGCTGGAGGGTCCGAGGGATCCATCCAGCCTGCAGCGCCACCACCTGCGGCTTCCACGCCGTTGCCTGCAGCGCCACCACCTGCGGCTTCCACACCGTCGCGTGCAGCGCACTCGTCTGGTCCTGCCTCGTCTGGTCCTGCTAGGGCCACACTGCTGTTTAGTCCACAACCGGCACATCCAGGTCCAGCACGCCCGGCTCTTCTACGGTCGCCACCTCAACATCGCCGGCCACTTTCTGGGCCACTGGCTGGACATCATCGCCGTCATGGACGGCCTCCTGAACTGCGCTGCAGCCACTGCCTTCCGCACAGTCGGCCTCCGGATTTCCTTTGGCTGCATCGCCGCCGCTGCTTTTCGCGTGGTCGGCCTCCTGAACTTTTCTTCTCTGGGCTCCTGTGCTGGCATCCTTCGGGTCGGCCTCCTGAACTGTTCTGCAATGGACACCGGTCCCGTCGACCTCCTGGTCGGCCTCTGGAACTTTTGGACAAGGTTTAAACTATTTTCTGGGTTCTAGTGCCTTTGGTGGACTTGTTTTTTGTTTTGGACTCGTCTTGCGTCCTCCATTCACAACTCACACGGCTTGCCCGGCAAACCGTTTGTGTCTGTGTTAGTTTGTGCCTGTTTACTCTCTACTCTTCTCTTCCCTCACTCTGTCAGACGGGCGTCTTCCAGAGCATGGTTCTGCTGGAGGTCTCTTCCTATTGAAAGAGAGTTCCAAGTTGTTGCTCACAGGGGATCATCTGATCAGTGGGGTCCTCTCTCTAATATGTAAGGATCTTCCCCTTACAGTAAAAACTGCCTTGAGACATGTTGTTTTGAACTAGCTCTGTATAGATTACATGTAATTTAATTTATTTAATTGCATTTAGTAAAATGTAATTCTTTTGTCACTATATTATACAGACAGTTTGACTTTCTGGGTCTGCTGTGCCTTAAATAGATGACCATGAAAAGAAATCCATGACAAGCTTACCACAGCTCGGTGCCAAAGTAGTCAAAACACTGCAATCCTATTGCGCACAACAGTCTAAAGCCTGAGATTTAGACACATGGGGATTACTTTTTTATATGGTTACCTCATTTTCTGAAACTTTTGTTTTGTTTAAGAACAAATAACACTATAACATGACAAAAAAGCAAAGAAAACCTTAATTTGTACCCTTGAAAGGAGCTTAGTTTTCAGAATACTAATAATGTCTACGTTTTTTCTTTGCAATGATTGTTTTGCTCAGACACAGACGAGCTATTACATTATCACAGCCATTCTTGTTTGGTCTTATCCTCCTCCAGTGGAGCGATTATCAGGGTGACAGGGTGAAGCCCGTCGTCTCGACACACTCCAGGTCAAAGCAGACTGTCCTCCCCTTGCTCTGCAACCATTGTTAATTCTTCCCTATTTTACACCATTGATCTCCTGCCTCCCAGCCCAAACAGCCAGGTCTTTGTGGAGCTGTTAAGCTGCTCCACAACTGGACTTTCTGCCTCCGTGTTGCAAGCACAATATCGATCCAAAGTTCCTGAACTGCCAGCTGGGTAGAAAAATAAATAAATAAAAAAGAAGAAAAGGTGAGGTACTTAGTTCGATTAATGGAACAACCTTAAAGAACACTAGAGCCATCTATTTTTATTGCACGTTTATTTTTTGACCATGTGTAGTTCTTGGGGCCACTCATTGTTTTTGCAATGTGTTCTCAGGTTTGTTTACACGTGAAATATATTTGCATGACAGGATGTTTTTAAAGTGTTCAGTGTGGGACCTGATAAAATAATTTCTGCCTCCTGGTATTGTCTTTCAAAAGTGCTTAGATGAAGTTTTTTCCTTTGAAAAGTCTAGTCCTGTACTGAAGGAGTAATTCAGGTTCAGGCAAAAACCAAATGAATGAAAATGAAAATGAACAATTTCATAGACTGACTTTGTTTTTTAAAGCCAAAATGCAAAGTAAAGAAATGCTAAGCTGCTGTGGTTCAAAGAAAATGCTGATGGTCAACAGAAAACAAAGTAAGTGCTTGTACAGTCAGTGCTATTAGCATCATACTACTATATGTTTCTTCCTGACAGTCAGCTGTTAAAAGCCATATGGCATCTACAATAAGGCTGCCATCACAGCAATGCTGCTGACCTCCTGGGGCTAAAAATTAAGAATCAAAAGCTGGAGTTTATTTTTGTACTGACTCCTTTAAAATGCAGTGTGTTTTTGCCAACCTAAACCTTAGCAATGTTCACATCCATATCACTAATGCAGGGTGTAGTCAGTGGGCTTAAAAGGTACTGAAATGATCAGCCAATGTGGGCTGTGTAGCACTGCCTTTGCTAAGTTACTATATGTAGAGTCTCCTTGGGATTTTTATGTAATAAAATATATCCAGTTTATATTGTGTGTGTGTTTTTTAGGTGTAATAAATGTGCTAAATCTATTTAAATTTATTATGCTTGTTTTTCTTTGCAGTTCAAGCACTGGCCATAAATCAATACCACAGCTGTACTTTCGCAAAAAACAAACAAACTTATCAGCTAGGAATTTTTAAAAAGAAGAACAACAGAAGTTGAGCGAACTTATAAGAAACTTATAAGAAAAACAACTGACAAACCTAGTGAGAAAATGTAAAATGGCTTATTTTTGTTATCCTCCAGTAGTTTACTGTAATAACAAGAAAAACACACAAAAAAATATGAATTGACATTCTTAACAACATAACCAAATCACTATAATATCCATACAGGGATTCCAGGGAATAACAACTGCAATTGAAAATAAGAAATATGCTAATGGGGTATTTTTAGATATAAAAAATATTTAACAAAATAAATAAATATGTATGGAGTGATTGCACTATTATGGGTAAAAGGTTATCTTGAAAATTGTAACCAGTTTATTCAAATTGATAACGTTAACTCACAATCTAAATCTGTGGCATGCGGGTTTCCTCAGGGATCTGTGTTAGGACCATTGTTGTTCATTTTTTATTTTAATAGTATGTGTGTCATTTCCAGAACACTACAAACAATGTTATTTGAAGATGACACCAACCTGCTGTGCTGTAATAATGACTTTGAACTATTTCAGAATGAAGATTTGGTTTGATTATAAATTTATAAATTATTATAATTTTACACTAAACTTTAGTATTATATAACTAAATATATGATATTTGGAAATTATTCAGCGTATACAAATAGGTAAATATGATAAATGATACTAAATAAAAGTAAACAAAATAAAATTTGTGGGGATAATAAACTATGCAGGAAGCCACAAATCAACTACATTATAAATAAAACCTTTAAATTAGCTCTGATAATATAAGTAAGTAAAAGATTTCATAAACCAAAAATCTTTATGTATTCTGTACAGTTCCTTTATACTTCAATTGTATTGGGTGGAAGTATGGGGAAACATACAGAACAAATATTCAACCAATTATATTTTACATAAAAGAGTAATAAAAATAATAAAAAGAGTCATTAACAGTAGCTTCAATCAACCATTTAACTCACTCTTAATCAAATTAAAAAACAAAACAAACAAACCTATATTGAATAACTTATAAAACTGTGTAAATTATGCATGGAGCAAGACCACCTCCAGTAGCCCCAAATATTCAGAATCTGTTTCAAGCCAGACAAAAACATCATGCACCGAGAGGACACTATATGTTTAGTAAACCTCATACTTGATATTAATCTCTGGCTCTCTTCCACAGCATGTCTTTTATCCTGTCTTCCTTCTCTCATCCCAACCGGTCGCAGCAGATGGCCGCCCCTCCCTGAGCCTGGTTCTGCCAGAGGTTTCTTCCTGTTAAAAGGGAGTTTTTCCTTCCCACTGTTGCTAAAGTGCTTGCTCATAGGGGGTCATATGATTGTATGTATTATTGTAGGGTCTACCTTGAGGTGACTGTTGTTGTGATTTGGCGCTGTATAAATAAAATTGAATTGAATTGAATTAAATTGTTTGTAAGAACCAATAGTAAATATTTAAGTATTACAGTATTACAGTCAAGGGAGTAACATTGTGAAGTAACTGCACAGAGGTAATGTAAATCTATAAGTCACTGCATAAGTTCATACATCTGTATAAAAACAAAAAGTTATGTGAATATGAGGATGAATTGGCTCGGTAAATAAGTCTTTTGGCTTATTTGTTTGTTGAGTTCTTACTCTGGTCATCTGGATATTACTATTTTCTATTATTATTGTTGTGTGCACATAATAATATTCCTTCCCCCACCTCACAATGTTTGTTCTTCATCTCTTTCACACAAGTTTAAGTAGTACATCGATGGAGTGGCAGTGGTGCAAGCAGACATCAACTCTGCACAGCAGCTTCTTTCAGTATAGCCAAGCACTTCCAGGTCAGTTACAAGAGGTCCCCTCTCCAGTGTGTCCTGCGGTGTCCTCGTACACAGAAGTATCTTCAGCACTGACAAAGGAGAGACAGCACGGGTCATTCTCATTACCTCATTTGACCTTTCTGTGTAGAGCTGCAGCAATGCCAAATGGGTGGGGGGAGGGGTAGGTTGTATTATAGCTGGAGCCAGAAGCATAAAATCAGCACCAGTGAATATATTTACCAGAAGTGTTGTTTCTAGCTAGCTTACTAGGTAACAGCTAACCCCCATGTTCTATTAACCTGCTCACAGTGGCATCATTACAAGCTCAGTTTAACAGGTGTAGTTAATCGTGTTCCATACCATTGTTTCTTTTCTTCACACGGCCCCACCTGGCAAGTAGATCACACTTTTTCTGGCCCCATGGATATGTTTAGTAGCCTGAAAAATTAAGAAATTGGGCAGCACAGTGGAGCAGCAGTTAGCACTATCCCCTCATGCCAACAAGGTCCTGGGTTCATTTTGTGTGGAATTTGCTTTCCCCATGTCTAAGTGGGTTCTTTCTGTATTCTAGCTTTCTCCCACAGTCCAAAGACATACATGTTAGGTTAACTGGTGAGTCTAAATTGCCTGTAGGGGTAAACATGAGCGTGACTGGTTGTCTGTCTCTATGTGAGTTAGCACTTTGACAAATTAGCAAGCTAATTAGTAACTAAAGATTTTAAAATTAATGCACCCTTCCCTTTTAGACACAAACCCTGCATGCTGGACGTATTGGGGAATGGCTGCTGCTGCCCTGCAGCAAAATTTGCAGAATATCTGCCAAATTTAAACAGTTTTTCTACATGCTTTAGTGGGTTCTTAGTTCAATTACCTTGTTGCTGTGTAAAATAAAGTTGAGGGGATCAGGCTAAAATGGTGCTTTTTTCTTTTTTTAAGTTTAAGCTTATTAAACATGTGGCTTGATAAAGGACTTTTTACCTGCAAAGGTTTTGATTGTGGTTAGGATAGCAGATGCTGCTGTTGTCAACTCAACCCAGATGGAAAAAGCCTTTTCTTTCATTCCAGCTGGGTTCACTGTAACGGTCATGTTGCTCCCTCGTTGGCGCACTGTGTGTGTGTGTGTGTGTGTGTGTGTGTGTGTGTTTGCGTCACCTTGACCATAAATTAAAGCCGTTATGGCAGCATCATTGGTCACTATTATCAAAACTTGTTTTTTCATTTAAATTTGAAACATGGTATATTTAGCCACACTCTAATATGCATATATAGTCTGCACACATATATTTTTAGTTGCAAATGCTGCTAAAGTCCTGTCCTACCAGTGTTGCTCTCCTGTTGTGTTTTCCACGTGACTAAGAACTGCCTCTTTATTTCATTCTTGACACCAACCCAACAAAATGGTGTGCGTATCAAAGCTTGCACTGACATTATAATCAATATGCAGTACTTGTCTGCTGTTAAAAGGGGTATAGTGGTCACTCTCTGGAGGGCAGACTTTGTGCTCTCCGAGTCAGAGACCAGATTAGAATTCCTCACAGATTCATCTTTGACTCATAACAGACTGTAATTAAGTCGAGACAACTTCTAAAGTCCAGAGTAAAGAAAGAAAAAAAAAAGTCAGTTTATATCACCCCCACTTGTGCAGGATACAAGAGGTCAGGCCATAACACGCTGATTAAGGGATGGGTTATACAAAAGATTTTTTTCTGAAATGCTCCACAGGACTGATGGTTCATGAAGATGAAACATGGGAAAAATAATCTGCTCTGCATACTAGCTGCTTTGTGATATATCAGCCTAATATCGTGGGACATTTAACAGGATCTCATTTATGGAGAGATTTTCTGCGCTTTATGTATGTGTTATCATTCAACCATAGTAGGGGTATTGTAAAACTTTCACTGTACCATGGCATACTACAGGCAATAGCTGGGAACTGCAAAGATCCAACCCATCGATCTCTCTCGCCATCCTTCCCTCTCTCTCAACTGTTCTCCTACTGCTGTCATTACCTCTGCCATTTCCCCTTTTTTACCTATCTATTACAGCCCATCAAAACAGTTTGTGGAGGCAGGGGGGGGGTCATGGATTTGACTCTGAAACAAGCCCTACCTCATCACACCTAGAAAACACACACACACACATACACACACCCTCCATTCACATGTACGCATTATCCTAAGCCAAAGCATTGAGGGAAGAGGTGTGTAGCGTAAGCCTCTGCAGTGCGCCTCATGTTTCATAAAGAGATAAGGGCCGCTAAAAATACCCATCGTGTACGGAAAGATAGCCAAGCTTTAGGAGAGGTATCTAGAGCCAGCAGCCAGCAAAGCGGTGTCTCCTTTAATTCAAGCCACAGACATATAAGGAAAAAAAGAAGTCAGATTCCACAGACACAGACCGTGTTTTGTAAAGAAACAGAGCTAAACTAGCCATAGTTGAAACAGGTTTTTATAGGTGTATTATTAATAGTAACACAATATGGTAAATGGCCTGTATTTGTATAGCGCTTTACACTACATTCAGTCATTCACCCACACATTCGTGATGGCAAGCTACATTGTAGCCACAGCTGCCCTGGGGCACACTGACAGAGGCGAGGCTATCAGACACTGGCTCCACCGGGCCCTCTGACCACCACCACCTTGCCCAAGGATATTTGGCATGCAGCCTGGAGCAGCCTGGGATCGAACCACCGACCTTCTGGTTAGTAGCTAACCTGCTCTGCCACCTGAGCTACAGCCACCCACCTGAGCTACAGCGACCCAATATGTTGTTGGATGGATCTTCGTTACTTAAGCAGGTTCACTTAGACAGCTTGATAAAACAGGTGTCATGTTTCTGATTGGGGTTGATTCATGCTTTATGTTAAACTTAACCAAAGAGTGATCGTTGTTTCATATCAATCCATAATAATCTCATTTTAGGTCGTTATTATTACATCTTCCCTCAACTAAAGTCAGCTCTCAGAGAACTCTATCCAGGTAGTGGTGTAAAATATCTTACAAAGCATGGCTCTGTGTAAGACCAGATCTTGATATTAAAGCAGAGAACTGTGTCAACAAGTTTCCTGCTGTTCTGACGCATGTTAGATCCTGTAGCTAAACAGAAGCTGATCCTCTGAGGGAGATCTGTTCCCCTCTGCACACACAAGACTGCAGCAAAGCACAGTGGCTTTGTTTGTACTGCTTTATTTTTACTTTTTGTTAACACATATAGCAAAAATATAGGTTTATGTGCATGTACACATCCATAAAGAACCCTATATTCTGTATTAATAAAGAGCCTAATGGTATACGCTTCATATTTTTGACAGCTGGATAAAGTTACCTGAAAATGATTTCCTGCTGCAAGAAAGGGTGAATAGATACTGCCCTTTTCTGCCATTTTAATCTAAGTTAACGTGTGAATTCATATTTTTATATCAGTTATGATCAGAATTGGTGTTTAGCTCGTTTTTGTGTGTGTCATGAAATGCACATCGCTGGCCAAGACTCTGTTGTGTTAGGATCTTAGTTGCACTAAAAACAGACCTGCCTGCAGTACTTTTCTATTCATTTACGAACACATACTGTATGTATGAATCCAGGCCCAAAAGCCTTTTATTAAACTTATGCCACCAGCAAACCTCCAACTTCCTACTGTCTAGATTTTGTTGGTCTCTAAAATGGGACTGTTATCGCTCAGCCGCTGAGCTTGTCAATGTGAGTCCAAAAGAGCACAGACGTTCAAGAAAACCTTTGCTCATGAAGAGAAGACTCAGGCGCTAGCTGAAAAACCTGCATTATGTTACACACCAGGATGGTTTTAAACAGCTACATTCTCACAACTGGAAACCTGGAAAGCACAATTCATGTCCTAGTTTTTGAGTTTCATGCTGTACAGTTTGTTTTGCTGTGTTTCCGCTTGGTTCAGTTTAATTGGAGCTAGATTTAATCATCTAAAACTGCATAGTTAGTTTAAAGAAAAGGTCATGGTTTTGTTTAAAATAACAAAACATTAACACTGAATGTTAAAAAAGCATTAGGTCATGCACCAGTTTGCCATGACCCACTTACCGTTTGGCACCAATGCCAAAAGGCACATTTACACTGTAGATTTGACAGAAGTAGCCCGTTGTAATATCTGCAGTCAGTCCTGCAGTGAATCCACATCAGCAGCATGTGGAATTTAATAATAAGTAATTCAATTCCAATCCTGCTCTAAATGTTAGAATCAAATAAAAATAAATAAACATATTTCTACTAATAAACATGTTCATTTTCAGTTATTAATTGACTCGATTCTTTCTCCTCCACCTGAACACCTTTTAGGCAGAGAAATGTCTCCTTTCTCTAAGCCCTGCAAGACATATTGATTTCCTCTAGGTGAATCAAGAAACTTCCTAACAAGTTTTTTGCCCTCTTATGTGTGCAAATTCAATCCTACATTAAAAACTCCTCAGATGGGCTTGACCCTTTGAAATATCAGCGGCAATCAATTATTCAGTGTCAAACTTTGAGAGCTGATTTAGGAGAGGGATTTTGACTTGGCAAAACATTTCCTCCTCTCAGCAAAAAACTGTCAAAGTTCTAGTTTTCATGATGTCAAGAACTAGTAAGGACAAAAGTTGACTAAGTTGTAGGTTGTAGAACCACTTAGGAATATTTGATAAACTTTTTCTATTCTTCTTAATCCCCTCCTACTTCCAGCTCCTCTTTTACTTCAATTTTTATCTTCAGCGTCCACATTTTCTTCATCTTCCTCCTTTACTCCCAGTGCTTTTTCCCCTTCGACCTACAGTAATTTCTTCCATGTAGTATACAACGCCTCCTCTGCCATTTCTGCTTCTCCTTTTGTTCCAAATACTTTTCTCGTTCTTTCCCCAACCCCTTCTTCTCCACCTTCTCTTCAAAATCAGTGCTTTTTTTCTAACGTCCTCGTATTCCACTTTACACCTCCTCTTTTTCCAACACGCTCACAACTTCTTCCATTTCCATTTCACCTTCCACATCGTTATTTTCACTTCAATTTCATCTACCATCCACTCCTCCATTTCCATTCCCACTTTTTGTGCTTTTTAATTTTTAATTTCCACCAGTTATTTTTTTCTTCGTCTTCCTCTGCTTCCATTACTTTTTTCTTTTGCAGAATTTAATCTTTCAGTTGTATTTTCCACATCTTCTTCTTTCAGGACAACTTTTATTTCTCATTCATCCTCCACTTCTACCTGCTGCTCTCTTTATTTCCTCTCCCTTATTCACTTCTAATTCCAAGACTTCCTCTACTTTTTTCCAGCTTAACCACCACTTTCAGCTGTCATTTTCACAGTTAAACGTTCTTCCTCTTAAAATTTTCCAGTTTCACACATTTTTCTTCTGTATTTATTTTCCTGTTTGCCCATTTCCTCTTTCATTTTCTTTCTTTGACCCTCAGTTATTATTCTTATATGTGTATAAAGACATGCATTGTATTATGGTCTGTTATACTTATCCTTGCAGCTTTTTTCCCCCTGCAAGGTCACAAGCTTGAAAACATAAATGCACATGCAATTCTCTAACTCAAGAGCAAACACTTACAACTAGATTTTTGAGATAATGACATCTGTGATGCCTTCCCTTCACGCATCTTCTTTACTATTCTGCCTATAAAAGTTCCCGCTGCACTACAGTTGCAGTTGGCACAAACAAGACCGACAGTAGTTTGACTCAAAGAAGGTCACGTCTGCCTAAGCAGCCACCCATTTCATGTTTCCTTCATCTCTTTTCTAGACGTCCACCATTTGGGTTTCTATCGAGCAAAGTAGATGTCAAGTCATCACTTGCTCTTCATCTTAGCCGGGATATGGATTGGAAAAGATTACTGCGGATACACTCACCCAGCCTGCCCCACCGGTCCAGCATTTCATCTCTCAGCATGATTAAATGGGAGACATTCGCACCCGATTTGTTAATTCATCAAAGCAGGGTACCTTGTGGGATATAGAGGTTGTATTAATCACATTTTGGGCAAATTCATGTTGGCTTGCATAAAACTCAAACAGGCATGCATTACAGATTAGTCTTCTGGTGAAGGTGCCTCACCGGAGATTCATCGCATTAATATATTACACCAGTCACAAGGTCTGAAGTTAGGAAGAATGAAAGGGCGCGAGAGAGAAAGACAGTGAGACAGAGAGACTGTGTGTCTTTTGGTGTTGACAGCAAGTTTTACAGTGAACACAAACGATTAACTTAAAATATCAAGCAAGGATCTATGAGCGCTTTTTCAGAAGACAAAAAGCAAGCAAAATAAAACAAACAAACAAAAAAAACTTGATACATGAAGTGGAGTCAGAGATATGAAACCTTCCGATTTGTGCGGTTTTCTTCGAGCATGTCTTCTTTGAAGTGATCGCCTGCTAAAAAGGAATCGCAATCAGCCACAGGAGAAAAAGACAAAAAAAAAACCCAGCACTCTGATTGTTATGAATAGCATTTAAGGATTATAACATTCCGACAGTGTACGGGGACATGGGGTCTCGCTTTCCTCTCCCTTGTTGTCTAATTTGTCTCATAACTAGGTTTTATAACAGTCATTAGAAGGTAAATCCCCTTGGCTCAACTTTCCACAGTAAAGCACTGGCATTCGGAGCTTGATAAATGGACACTCAACACTGGTTATTATGATGAATGGGAATTTCACACTGGTAACAGTGCCAGGTATGGGAGGGGAAGAAAACCCTGAAAGAAATTCCTCCCAAAAGTGCTGCCAATGGCAAATTGGAAACTGATGCCTTTAGGGTAAGTTGACATTCACAGTATTGGCTTTTATTGGATTCCTGGACTTGCCTGAAGTCGGGTCAGGGTGATCCATTTCCAAAAAAAAGAAAAAAGTTACAAAGTGATTTTTTTAATACCACTAAGACTAAGTTGCAAAAATGACTCAATAAACAAATCAGCTGTTACTGCAGATTAGTGAGACTCCCTGACAATTTACCCAGTAGTACAGGTTGCTAGGCTTGTGCTTCAGACTTGGATGCAGCCAACCAATATTTTACAGTAACTATAATATCATTATATAAATACAGTGGGGTGAATCTGCAAACCACAATGGGTGTCTTATAAATGGGTTATGGGCAGAGGAGAAAAATAGAGCAAGTGGAGCTAAAGGGAGAGGAGAAATGCAGAGGAGAAGAAGGTATAGTATGGGGCAATTTAATCTCCACCATCTCAACTGGCTAATAAGAGGAGAGCGAGTGAATATAAATAGTGAGCGAAAGACTAATGGAATTCATTTTAGGAGAGTATTTAACCTATTTCAGAGAGAATCCAGTGTAATCAATTAAAAATGCCTCAAGCCCAGGCCTCAACTTTAATTACTCTTCAAATGTGATTATTCTCTGACATGCTACCTTCCTTGAAATAGATATATTAGCTACATTAAAATGTTGGCTCTTGTACGTGTCTGTAACCATGGAGCGTGGATCCAGACAATATATACATGTATTCGTGATTGTTTCTTCTGCTCGCTTTATGTAAAGAAGCATATCCACATAAAGAGAGTGGCAACAATAAAGGGAACCTAGACATTTGCTAACTGGCTACAGCTAGCTGTGTCAGGACATCTGTCGATCAGCATGGCCTAATTCTGGTATCCAGATGGATACATTTAAAACACATTAAAACTCACTAAAAACTCTTCATCTGTGGTGACAGTACTTCAATAGCAAAGTGACTCCAGATCAGATCTGCCCTGGAGTCTTGCTATCTGGGTAGGCTGTCGGTCCACTGTTTACCTCGGCTGTCAATATGACGGGTGGAAAATGTCCGTGTCTATTTACTGTGGAGGAGGTTGTAAAACTTTGTGAAAGCTGTCAGTTACAAGGTGATGAGTCAGCAATGCTCATTTCCGTCCAGTGACAGTAATATTGAGGTGAGTTGCTGTGGATATCCTGAAGTTTTTTCTCTGTAAGCACTGCTGTTTTTGTTGTTGTTAACTATTGTTACCCAGTGTTTGATCCACTTTGAAGAGATTTTGACTAACACTGTTGCATGCTTAGTGAATGACAATTAGTGAATAAACTGATGTAATGTAAGAAAGTCTTCAAACTATTTATCAGAGGGAAAGTGTGGATTTTTAGGATACTCAAGTCTAGTATTAGTCTGCATTATGTTAGCTTATAACTACCTGTTGTTGTTTAGCCGGCTTATTGTCAGCTGTCTAGAATCAGGAAGATCGCATGTCTTATCTGGTGAAAATGAGTATTTCCGACAATATGGGAATAAAATAAGCATGGGTATGCATGTTTTTGTGTGTTAGACCCCTGACTTCAGTTTAGGAGATGAGGCTTGATGAGGAAGAGGGTGACCTTTTATTAAGATGCCAATGGCGTTGTCTCTTTCCTTCATGTTTTCGCTTCTTTGGTGAAGGTGACCCCTTTTCACATGACAAAACATAGGTAGGGTCCTTTATATCTTTAGTCTGAAGGTGCAGACATCGATTACAATTTGCCTCCACAAACACCTATAAGTTCTCTTCTCCTTCGGCATACTACATATGTGGCCGGTCTGCAGCCACATATATAAAACAAGAGTTGGTGGATGTCCATCTCTGCCACTGTTTTCAAGACGGAGGGGGCAACGTGTCGACTTCCAGAAACTGTCGCCCTCCTCTATGTGTTTTTAATGGATTCCTTCTAGGTTTATGAGAATGCAAACACGTAATTACACACTAATCATGCATAGTTATGAGCACAATATTCTTTATTTCTATTAAATAATCTAAAAAAATGACCAACTATACCTTTACCATGTTTTATTGTCCTATTTAAGCCACCGTTTCTGTTCAGAATTAAATATCTCAACAATTACTGTTTGAGTGTCAGCCCTGACGTAAATGCTGACCTGTCAGTGCTGTGACAGTCTAAAATCACTTTTCCTTCAGACACTGCGTCATCAGGCAGTTAAAACCCCAGACTACAGGTGTTCAGTCAATATGTACTCACAGTTCCCCGGACACTAAGAAGGTCTCTAAGAGCCGCAGTGCCAGTCTAGCAGTAGGCTAGTTTGTTTGAAAGTCAACCTAACACTAATCCACTCCTCTGAAACCCTCTCAGAAGGGAAGAGGGATCAAAGTGCCTGGAGGGCACACTCCAGAAAATATGCAACTCTGCACTCACATAAAACTCTCAGTGAGATTGGGATATCAAAATGCATAACGACAAGCAGAGAAAACCACATATGGAAACATGGTCCGTACAATTCCGGAGCCTGGTTGGATGGATGAAAAAGGACAGCAGAACAGGAGGTTTGATTTTGTGACATTAGCTTTGAAATACTCACCATCATCTGTCACATCTGATGTATGCAATCAGACATTACACTGTGGGTCACATCTTCCTGTATTTTACATCTTTCATCCAAGCCCAGTATAGCCTCTGTTTCATTCTGTCACAGTGAGCATGAATGGATGACACGAGTGCCCACTTAATCACTGCTGTTCAGTGTAAGACGTGAAGCTTAGTGGCACAAACACTCTTAGAAATAAGGGTGCTGTCTAGAATATGTTCAGATAAACCCCATCTGATTCCTGGTACAAACATCATGGTCATCCATTACTTTAACGAGGTATATTGCAATTACGAATTTATACATTTTTTTAATATATACATTTTTTTTCTGAGGTTACTAAAGATTAAACTAGTGGAATTAGCAACATGACTGACAGGAAACAAGCCAGCTGTACAAGACGGTATTCAGCTGGTGAAATGTACGTGCTTTATAGTACAGACAACAAGAAGAAGAAAAGAAACAACTTTTAGTACCTATTGCCCCACTTATTGAACCAAATGAAATCACAAGCCTCCTACAACCAACAAAGTATACATGATCCAGTAAATGCAGTAGGGGCAGAAAAAAAAGGCAACAGTGGAAATATGGTATATGGCTGTTCAAGAGCCTCCACTGGAGCAGAGACAGGTAACAACACAAGGCAAAAAAAAAACCCACCGGAATTCGACTGAAATCAAGCTTCTACCCTTCTAGACAGGTGAGTGGGCAGAGTGAAGTGGAGTGAACAGACCCATTACCAAGGCTATTATTCGAAGTGCAGAAACACTATGTTGCTGTTCATCTGTTTTGTAGAACAGGATGTGTGATTATGTAACTGTTACCCTTAAAAGTGTAGCAGTCAAGGCATATGTCTCTAAGCCTGGTGGACGGACCATGTGGTGCAAGCTGTAGGGCACGTAGATCTCAGATCCCATATATCGACCCCTCCAAGGCAGCCGTTTGACAGCTCTCAGCTTGCATGCACCGCTCATTCCCCAGGGGGACAGAGGTTCAGTTTCCCTGCATCTCCTGCAAACACAAGTATGCAACTACCTATTAAATGGTGAAATTTACAAATTTACTGAATGAATGCAGTTTATACTATATGCTAATATCTAACTTATACTTGAAACCATGGTTGTTGTAAAAATAGTTTTTAATGTAACCTTTAGATAATACAAAGAATCCTTCAAGATTCTTTGGTGGTTTGGGGCAGAATCAACCCTTTAGGAGGAACCCCTTTGTTAGCCTTATTTCTAAGAGTGCTCAGTACTCAGTAGAAAATCACTGGAAAGAGGACATGTCAGAACTCTATTTGAAAGAGGAACCTAGTGGACCCTCATGAAAATTGTACTTTGACTATAAGAACATTTCTAAAAGAAAAAAAAAAACAAAACCTAAAGCTGAATGATTCATTCATGATGTCCCAAGCTGCAGATCAGTCCTCCATAAAACCCCCTGACAGATGGTTAGGATTCCACTTGTGTTCACTTTTTAATGGCTATATTGAGAGTAAGACCGGGTTGACCCATTTAACAATTAATTTAGTGCAATAGTCCAATGAGTTCAGTTTACAGCACCCTTATGGTTCTTTTTAGCATTTCTATTTTTACAAGTGTACTATGCCCTTTTGCTAACCC
>VUQG01038503.1:0-11027 GCA_015106755.1 Etia nguti
CTGATTACCTTGTCAGACACACACTGTGGAAGACGCACATATTGTGGTCTTCCTGTCAGGTAATCAACAATCCAGGACACCAGAGAAGCATCCACCTGCATCGCTGTTAACTTATCACCCAGGAGGGTCGGCCTGATGGTGTTGAAAGCACTGAAAAAGTCAAAAAACATGACCCTCACAGTGCTCGCTGGCTGGTCCAGAGCGGTGTAGACACGGTTGAGCAGGTAGATGATGGCGTCCTCAGTTCCGAGACGGGGCTGGTAAGCAAACTGAAGGGGATCCAGATGTGGTCTGACAATGGGTCGGAGCTGGTCCAGGATGAGCCTTTCCAGGGTCTTCATGATGTGGGAGGTCAGTGCCACAGGCCTGTAATCCTGGGGGCCACTGGGACATGGCGTCTTCGGTACAGGGACGAGGCATAATGTCTTCCACAGCACTGGGACCCTCTGCAGACTCAGACTCAGCATGAACAGTTTATGGAAGACTCCACAAAGCTGGGGGGCACAGGCCTTGAGGACACGGGGACTCACTCCATCTGGTCCAGCAGACTTGCCTGAGTGGAGTCTCCTCATTTGCATCTGAACCTGGTCTTGAGTGAAAGTGATGGGTGGGGGAAAGGTGTCAGGATTCTCACTGGAGGCAACAGTGCTATGTGGAACAATATGAGAACAGCCCCACCGAGGCTGGAGACGGAGACATTGCTGGAAGAACATATGGGAGAAGGGCGCAACACATAACAACAATGTTCAGTGGCTAGTGGCTCTAAAAGCAGACCCCAGCAACCTCCCTGAACAGGATCCAGTAACCATTACAGTGGCAGACATCTAAAAAAGTATCTCAAGTATGAAGAGTTGGACAGCACCAGGCCCTGACATGATTCATGCCTACAGGCTAAAGAAGCTGACTGCACCCCATAAAGAGTCTGGCAGCACAAATAAATCAACTGCTAGTCAGTGACACCCAGAATGGCTAACTGAAGGCCACACAGTCCTGATCCCCAAGGATCTTTAGAAGAGACTGGTCCCATCCAACTACTGACTAATAACCTGCCTCGGCATCACCTGCCTGAAGCTCCTGTCAAGCACCACAGCAGCTAAAATGAATAGGTATATAGGCTCAATACATGAGTGGAGACCAGAAAGGAATAGGTGGAAACAACAGAGGGGCAAAACATCAGCTATTGGTAGATAGAGGAGTTACTCGAGACTGTAAGTAAAGACAGACCACCCTGTGCATTGCCTGGAATAACTACAAGAAAGCCTATGACTCAATCCTTCACACATAGATCCTGTAATGCTTAGAAATGTACAAGATCAACAGGACCCTAAGAGTCTTCATCAGAAATTTCATGGGGATGTCAATGGGGGTCAAAGGCCTGTGCAAAACTGGACTCAAGTGCTGAACCATGTGCAGAGAAGGCTGAGTGAAATTCACACAAACTTTTATTTGGCACAAAAACACAGAGTTATACTTAGCAAGGGATTCATGACAAGGTACCTAGCGTGATGGCCTAAGGGTGGCAAGCTCAGGGTGTGGCTGGTGGCATAGTGATCCAGAGGTCACACTGAGAAGAGAGGAGAAGGAGGTTAGTGGGTGCATGGACTTGTCCAGGGAAAATAGCTGTACTAAGGTTTTTGTGTGGCTTACTTTTGCAGGTGAAGAACTAGGCTTGGAGGGGGAGGTGAAGGTCCGACTAGTGGGCTGGGTGCAAAGAAGATGAGCTTACCTGAATTCCAGGACACCCTGTCAACTATGGTGGCAGGAGGGCAGTCAAGTGAGGATTTCCTTTCTGGAGATTGGAGTGTGGCGTAAATCTGGTGAGGGCTGTGACCAGTGTCCAAAAGGTGAGTTCCATTATATTGTGGAGCGTTGGCGTGACGAAGAAGCTGTAGCACATAGAATTCAAGGTAAGCACACACAAGACTGAGATACAGAGCGAGAAGAGTGAGCCTGTTACCAACATGGGTTCGTTGACGAACTGGCGGTGAAGAGACAGCGATGCTGGTCATAAATACCCTCTGATGATTGCCACGGATTAGTTTCAGGTGAGCTGCCCAGGTGAATGAATGGAAGCTCCGCCCAGGGGCAGACACTGGAGGAAAAGGAGCCATACTGGAAAATTCCCAACAGTTCACACCGACTATGACAGGGGATGTGGATCACAACACTAGAGGCAGGCCAATTTCAAGCCTATAGCACAAGTCGCCATCAAGTGTGGGATTTACTAAGGAAATGCTCTGTCCCCACTGCTGTTCTACATAGGCCTCAATCCCCTTAGTGAGATGATTAACGAGACTGACTACTGATACCGACTGCAGAATTGA
Source organism: Etia nguti (assembly GCA_015106755.1). Classification (NCBI taxonomy): domain Eukaryota; kingdom Metazoa; phylum Chordata; class Actinopteri; order Cichliformes; family Cichlidae; genus Etia; species Etia nguti. The sequence continues at coordinate 2,325 of VUQG01038503.1, forward strand.
GCAATCGTCAGCCACCTCCTCTACATGGATGAGATGGAGCTGTATGCCAGGAGTCAACCAGTTACCAATTAACTGATCCACACCACTAGAATCTACAGCAACAAGCTTGGAATGTCATTCAGACTGGAGAAGTGAGGTGGTAACAAAGAGAGGGAAGGTGGTCAGAATTTAGGGAATTGTACTACCAGAAGGCAATATTCCAGATACTGAGGAGCACTACAAGTAGCTGGGAATCTCACAGGCAAATAGGAACCATGAAGGTCACTAGGAAAGCTGCAACCACCAAATACCTGCAGAGAGTAAGGGAAGTCCTGAGGAGTCAGGTCAACATCTATGCCTTGTCAGTTGTCAGATACCCTGCTGTAATAGTAAGCTGCCCAAAGAGGAGACTGAAGTCACTGACATCAAGACAAGAAAGTGTGTTTGGAGGGTGGAGGGTTTCACCCCAAGTCCAGCACCCTAAGACTGTACACTGAGGTGGTGTAAGGTGGCCAAGGACTAGTGAGTGTCAGAACCACTCTCCAGGATGAAACAACAAAGATCCATGCGTACAACTCACCATGTGCTTAGCGAATATTTCAGACAGCAGAAATCCAAGAAAGAATAGGACCAAGAGGAGGAAGCATAATGGAAGGACAGGACGATGCATGGCATGTACCACTGGCAGACAGAAGAACTGGATGATATCAAGAAATCCTACCAATGGCTGGACCAAGCTGGACTGAAAGACAGCACAGAGGCACTAATCATGGGAGCACAAGAACAAGCTCTGAGCACAAGATCCATGGAGGCTCGGGTCTACCACACAAGGCAACACCCCAGGTGCAAGATTTGCAAAGATGCCCCTAAGCAATCCAGCACATAACAGCAGGGGAGGGTTAGGGTTATCCATGAATGCCCTGCCTGCAAGACACTAGCAGGCAGGGCATTCGAGGACAATCATAACCAAGTGGCCGGCATAGTATACAGGAATGTCTGTACAAGGTATGGCCTAGAAGTCCCAATATCAAAATGGGAAATGCTCTCTAGGATGGTTGATCTGATCACCGGCAGGGCATAGGTGTTGATTGGCTGGATCTTGTCCCATTCCCATTCAGCTGACTCCTCAGAACTTGCCTTACCCTCTGCAGACATTTGGTGGATGCATCTTTCCTAACAGCTTCTTCGTGGTTCCCATTTGCTTGCGGGATTCCTAGGTACTTGTAGCTGTCCTCGATGTCTGCAATTTTGCCTTCTGGTACTGCTATCTCCTCACTTCTGACTACCTTTCCTCTCTTTGTTATCATCCAACTACAATTCTCCAGTCTGAATGACATTCTGATGTCGTTGCTGTAGATCCTCGTGGTGTGGCTCAATGAATCAATGTCTTGTTCACTCCTGGCATGCAGCTTCATGTCATCCATGTATATGAGGTTGCTAATGATTGTTCCATTCTTTGGTCGATATCCGTAGCCAGTCTTGTCAGTGATCTCACTGAGGGGGTTCATGCCTATGCAGAATAGCAGTGGGGACAGGGTCTTTCCTTTGTAGAGCAGGTGACTTGGACGACTGCTCTATCTACCAGGACCTGGTATTTCACCACTCTAGTATTCTTGCCACTTCCTTTTTGTGCACAGCTCATGTATTGAGCCATATGCCTGTTCAACCTAGCCAATATAGGAGCATCTTGTACTGAGGCAGGCTATTGTCCGGTAGTTGGATGGGACCGGTCCCTTCTGAGGATCCTTGGGGATCAGGACTGTGTGGCTTTCAGTTAGCCATCCTGTGTGTCATTGACTAGCAGTTGATTTATTTGTGCTGCCAGACTCTCATGGGTGCAGTCAGCTTCTTTAGCCTGTAGGTGAGAATCATGTCAGGGCCTGTGGAAATAGAGAGAGAGAGAGAGAGAGAGAGAGAGATGGGAAATGGACTGGTTCTTATATAGTGCTTTTTACACTATTTGAGAAAAGTGTTTGTGAATATATATTATTATCATATATAAGTCTATCCAACAGTATATAAACTAAATTTAATTAGCATACTGTATATGATTCTGGATATTGAGTACTTTAGGTGTTTCAGTTTCATATTTTTATGTTAATCTGTCAGTTTTTGCTTTGTCATTTTTTTATGGGTTTTGTGATTTATTATGTTTTTGAGGATCTCTTGTATTTCAGTTTGGTTATCTTTGTATATTAGTATGGCTGATTGTTTTATTTAGCATTTATTTTATCCTCTGTAGCCTGTTTATATCTAGTTCATCTTCTTTTGGTAATCCTTTTCTGTCTCTCTTCCCGTTCTCTGTGCCTTTATGTGTCTACCTACTTCAGTTGATAGGTTTCTTAATCCCCTTTTGTATTCCCATTCTGCTCCTTCCATCTAATCTCCTTGTTTGTTTATCTTCTGTTCCTCTGTGTGTTAAGTTCATGTTTTATTTTGATAGTTTCATGTGTTTCCAATTGAGTTTTACTTCCCCTGTCTCATTAATCCTGTGTATATATATATTATCTCAACCTTCCCTCGTCCTTTGTCGCATCCTCCCACCAGGTACTGTAGTGTGTATTCCCTGCTCCATATCCTCCTGTTATTTCTAATTTTGATTATTTAGCTTCAGCTCAGCTGATGCCTTTGTTTTGTTTTTGTTGATGAAGAGTTCTTTAATAAATCTACCCTTTGAGTTTAAACTCTGTCTCCTGATTTCTGTGCAGGGGTCCAGTTCCTGCCTTCCATGACAAAATCTTAGCCTATTTAAGTAGGATTATAAGTTTTACTTCAGTAAATAGTCAAAATAGTCATCATTAGTAATGGAGATCAAATTTCTCTTGTACAGTGCTAAATGTCATAGAATCCATTTGTACAAGGGACCAGAGCTACACACAAGCCTGAAAAATCTACAAGATTACATACTAAGTAAAAGAAAACCTGGTAAAACCCTGGGAATGAAGAGTACTGGACAATGCACACAACATCTTCCTTTCTTTGCCTCACAAGAAGATGTATGCAACACAATGTGACTTTGGTAAGAGATTTAGGTGTCCAATTTCTGGGGTCCTTTAAAGACTATGGTTTTGTTAACCTTTTTAATGAGTATCTGAACATCTCTGTGCTGAAGCAGCAGGTGAATGGCAAACAGTCCTGTGCTCTTCTGAAAAACTTCCCACTGTTTCATCAATTTCAGAATGCTCACAGCTGTTTGATTTCATCAGTTGGGGCCTATGTGTACTTTGTTACCAGAATACTCTGTGTGTTGCACAAGAGGCTACACAAATGACAGCAACAAGCACTTGCTTGCTGCTCGTTGTCTGCTTTAACCGAGTAAACATTGCTCTAATAAGAATATCTGAGTGTGTTTATATAAAGGATCAAAAGAAAATGTGTTTTTCTCGAATCGTCTAGTTTCATATCATTGTGTCGCTGACAACGAAACAGCTTCTAACAATGCCCATGGGATTTGAGCACACTTTTTCAGCAGGAGATTAGGAGCCCCGAAACCTCACACCACTCAGCCATTTTGACAGCCAGTATATAAGGAAACAGAGGGATACATATGGTCTCACTTGTCAGTCTGATTCCAGCACTTGTGACATGTACTGTCAGTAACTGGCACAATGTATACGTAACCTGTGTGTTACATGTGATTTCGGCAGTGTTGTGTTATGGCATGAATTTATGAGACAGAAAACTAGATCTGTATTTAGTGTGAACCAACTGAAACACGAAAATACAGAAAACCACGAGCTGTGTATGCTAATGCAATAAATAACAAAATGAGTACAATGCAAAAAACAAAACAAAAACAAAACAAATACAAAAAAAGACAATAAGATATATAAGAGAACACTGGAAATACTATTTGAAAATATTTGAAAAATGAAATAATGAATCGAGTCTATAAATTCAAACTTGTAACCAGAATCCATATTTCCGTACTTTGTACTACAAAAGAGATGTTTCAGTTTAACTTTTAAACACAGACAAAATAAAAAATCATATTAATTAATGAAATTATTAATTGCATTTGGAGTATCTCTTTGGACTGCTATGTTTAGTTTCCATGTTGTCTTTTCGAGATGTCTTGTCTCCCCATCCTTTGTGCCTCCAGCGCCTGCATTTGGGTCCTCTTAAATAAATACAGGGTCTGCCGCCCCAAACCCGTGACACAAACTTTGAAAGCACCACTTTCAGAACATGATTTAAACACAAACAAATATCTCCCCCCCCAAAACTATGAGCTGTATGTGTGTAGGCCAGGCTTAATAAAAGAATAGAATGCATGCCATTAACAATGTTAATGGCAAAGGTTTCGTTTCTCTCATGCTGAGCTAAGCCCAACTTCTGAAAAACAACCCCACACCATCTACCAAACTGTTCTTTAGTGGGCAGCAACCCACCCACCACTTCTCCCCCCCAACCCTAAATTTGTTAAGCAGAAGGTAATGGATGGATGGATGGACCAAACTTTACACTTTGCACAATACAGTCAGACAAGTACTGTTCTCCCAGCAACCACTGGATTGTCAGGTGGAGAATCAGGATTCGCCAAATCACAACAACAGTAGACTCAAGGCACTTTATATTATCAGGTAAAGACGACGCAGTAATACAGAGAAAACCCCAACAATCAAACAAACAAGTACTTGGGAATAGCGGTAAGGAAAAACTCCCTGTTAACAAGAAGAAACCTCGAGCAGAACCAACCTCAGAACCCAATATACAATAATTGAAATAAACACAGTAAACACCAGTGAGTCTACCCCAGGGTCTCTTCCTGGTACCTCACGCCTGACTCGCCTGACCTAGGAGGGTCCATGGGGCAGCCTGCTCAAATAACTGAACCACCTCAGCTGGCTCCTTTCATAAAGAAGAGTAGAGGTTCTACACTGAGTCCCTCCTGAATGACCAAGCTCTGCAGCCTATCTCTTAGGCTAAGCCCAAACACCTTTCAGAGGAAACTCATTTTCACTACTTGTATCTGAAATCTTATTCTCTCAGTCACTGCTCACAGCTCATGACCATTGATGAAGGTAGGAATCTAGATCAATAGCTTTTCTTTTTTTACACTCAGCTCTCTCTTTACCATAACAGACCGGTCCAACATCCACGCCAGTATGTCTGTGTCTCGCTCCCTTTTCCTCTTGCTTGTGAAAAAGACCCAGAGGAAGTATTTTATTGACTGCAGGACTGCTTCTAATTGGGACTTGTTCTAACTAAGATAAAGCAACTTTAACCTATACAATACCTATACTGGAACCTGTATTGAAAATGTCACCATCAACAAACCATGGATGTCATATCTGCATTCAGCAACCTGAGGAATGTTCATTTATATGGTGCTTGACTTGATGCTAATATCAGAGTACTTTATTTATTGTAAATGTGGATCGAGCTGTGTGTTGTATGTTTTCTATGTGTAACTACATATTGTTATCTGGTGTGATTGCACATGCATAAGATAATAATGTAATTTTTATTGTGCCGTATTGTTATCAATGAGGAGTGTGTGTGCGCGCGTGCGGAAATATCACTGTTAGATGTCCACAGCAAATTTCTTGAATGTTCTGTAGGTGCAATGATCATGAAGCATTCTGATTTTTATCTGAAAAGGCGTTCTTATACATGTAACTCACAGCAGATGACCTCTTTTATATAAAAGAAAATTAAAGAAACGGGATTTCAGACACTCGGTGTGAGTGTTTGGAGACATGAGAACTGCAGCCTCGAGTGTCATGATGTTTTGGTACCAAAGAGCAGTCTAAGACCACAACTAAAAGTTTCAAAAGATTTATTTACAGACTGACCAACAACCAGACTGAGTGCCAGATTGTGGAGTGTTTTTCCATTCCTGCCCCTGAGTCAAGCTTCCCCCCTCCTGGGCAAAGTTCTAGTGTTCTTGCTCTTGCCTCATCTTACCTTCAGGTCATCATCATCAATCACCGGTCAGCATTTAAAGACCAGCTCAAGCCTTTACTCTCCAGCAGATTGTCTGCTACCTTCTGGTACTAAATTGGCTTTAATGGTGCTGCTTGGTATTTTTGCTTCTAACATAATTTCTCTGTGTCTTTGGTTATCTACACCCTGGGCTCAGTGTTCGTCACTCACTTGTTTACTTACCTGGTCTCGCGACGCTTGCCTACTCTGTTTCACAGTTCGTGTTTAACACTCACCTGCCTGCCCTCCTGCTCTCACCAATCCTCTGGTCTCGGAAAGGAGTGACATCTTGGCTTCTTTAAACACTCACCTGGCTACCTCTAATCACTGCTCTCCGCTTGTCCAAGTAAGAAAGTCTGCCACAATCACTCCTCAGAGAATATCCTCTCAACTTACCTGTTCAAATTCAGTGGAGTAACCCAGTTGTTAACCAAATGTCCTGTGTTTAATAAAATCTTTATTCAGAGTAATCAGCTCTCCGTTGTATTAGCATTTGAGTTCAAAACTTGATATCTGCCTTCACAAACCTTGTAGAAGGTGGGCAGGCAAAAGTGATTCACTGGAGAGTGGGCAGGCAGGTGAGGTACAGGTAACTCCATAGATCCACAGAAAGTGATTTTTTGTGAGAGGCTGGTGAGCAGCAGAGAGCTCTTGACTCCTCACAGAAAAACAGTTATTTTTTAAATGAGGAACTGGGAGAGAAACAAAGTCACAAGATTACAGGATTAATTACTCCAGAATAAGCGCTAAACTAAGTGAACCAAATTCCTGCCATGGTGGATTCAACAGTCAGTCACTGCCAGACCATAAATATACAGCTATAATGAGGTGCACTGCAGTTGCGAGAGTTCAAGGAAAGGAGCTCCGCCAATCACTGTCATGCTGAAAAACGAATCAGATGCTTTTCAGATGGTATTGCATGTGAATCAAATTTTTGAATAATCCATCCATCCATCTTCTTCCTCTTATTGCGGGGGCAGCAGCCTAAGCAGAGAAGCCCAGACCTCCCTCTCCCCAGCCACCTCCTCCAGCTCGTCCGGGGGAACACCAAGGCGTTCCCAGGCCAGCGGAGAGATATAATCTCTCCAGTGTGTCCTGGGTCTGCCCCGGGGCCTCCTCCCTGAATAAAAAACAATTAATTTAAATTCATCACTCCATCAGACCTGTTGCCACAGATTTTCGGTTCAGTACTTGTGTAATGTGACATACCTCAACCTTTCTCCTTCTTTCTCTTTGTCAAGGTCTGTGTGCAGGCAGGCAGGAAAAGGACCCAAGTGCAGGACTCTTGGAGGCAAAAGGAATGGTGGTAAGATGCGACAACGAGCACTGAAGGACACACACTATAAATACACAGGCGGGAACACGGGGGAGCAAGAAACAGGTGGAACCGATCGGGCAAAACGAGACCAGATGAACAATACAGAATACACCAACACGAGACACAGACCTTCAAAACAAAACAGGAAATCCATAGACTTAACACAGAGGCACTGAACTAAACTTAAATTAAACACTAAAAATCACAAACCATAATAAAACACTGGGTCACTGACCCAGGACCGTGACACTCTTCCTTAAGAATGGCTTCTTCAATGGCCAGGCCCCAGATTATTTATCCAAGCTTCTTAAAAAATACACTGCTGCTCATTGTCTCTGCTCACAGACTCAGAGTTTGTTGGTTTTTCCCAGGCGCGTAATTTCCAGGGGGGTTAGGGGGGTTATGACCCTCCCAATAATCAGACCCAGCCAATATAACCCCCCCCCAATAGAATTATAAATTATCTTGCATAAATAGCGTGTTGATTTTCTTTAATCATTTCAATTATTACCAGCAAAATAGTTGCATTCGCCGAATACTTGGTATTGCCCGACCGGCTTTCTCCACCAAACCTTCGTTATTTGCTGTATGTTTGTTAGCACAGTTGCTGGTGCTAACTAAAAACCTGCTAACTGATCTGTGGAGACATCGGACATGAAAAGAGGCGGACAGACGACACTATTTATTTGCTGGTCCAGACCAACTGCTTGCAAAAAGAAAAAAAAGTCCTGACCAAAAGGAGGTAAATACCTGTGTTGTTAAGTTAGCTGATGATTTGTTGACTGGAGTTGGTCTCCTGTGAGGAAAAGCCAGAGGCGGCCAGTGATGTAGCTTACTGTCTAGGATCAATGTCAGTTTCACTGAATTGTAACTTAAGTAGCTGTTTGCTACAATACATTCACATGTTTTGGTATGGTTTACCTATCTGCCGTCCCTTCTGCTTAACACTGTCATTGACAGCTAGCTGCTGATGGTTAGTTCAGAGCGTAGGCAGTAAAGTTCAGAGCACATTTTGAGCGCACACGCCTGCACACACAGACCTACGGTGAATGACGGTGCATGTTTGTGGGCTTGTTAGATGCAAAAAGATGTAGTCTGTGATGGAAATGGTGAGTTGAGGATTAAGCAAACATCTTGTTAGTTGTTCTTTAGCTTGTCTGCAAAAAATCTGAAATACAGAATGTAAAATAATTGCAATGTAAGGAAAAGGAAATATTTGCCCTATTTGTTGATGTCTGCCACCATAAATCACTGCAAACTTTGATGTTAACACTATGCTGTATATGTGGGGAAGGGGCTTACTGATGATGCAGTTGAGTGGAGGGGGGTTGGCAGTGTGCTGTGCTGTGTGCATGTGGGGAGTGGGCTAACTGGTGATTGCAGTGGCGTGTGTGTGTGTGTGTGTGTGTGTGTGTGTATGTGTGTGTGTGTGTTCAGTCCATGAGTTTAATGTGGGTGAGATGTCAGGAGGCAGAGTT
>VUQG01038505.1:0-21936 GCA_015106755.1 Etia nguti
GCCAGCTTGATGCCGGATCCAGGGAAGACCTGTTTTCTATGGGCCTGGGCCACATACACCAAACCACAATCGGGCTAGATATGGCATGCCATCGCATAAACAGTGGCGTTATTGCCAGACCTGGCACACATCTGGTTGACATACACTCTACCATGACACCACTCAGTCAGAAGTGCCAGCTTGATGCCAGATCCGGGCCAGACCTGCTTGCTATGTGGGTGATTTGTGCTGAGTTAAGTTTTCACACCTTTAAATACTGTTGTTAACAGAAGAGGGGCTGCTACACAGTGGTAAACACGAACCTGACCCAACTTTTTTGAGACATGTTGCTACAATCAAATTCAAAATGAACAAACAATTTAATGAAACAGTAAAATGTCCAGTTTAAACATTTATGTTTTCTGTCTTCCACGTGAATAAAATATGGGTTTATATGATTTACATTGTCCCAAGAGAATTGGGTTTGTATCAAATGTGTGAGCATGTGTGAGAATTTAACATGCGGGAAAAACAGGCCTCAGAATTAACCTTGGGGCAATAAGACCTGAGAATCTGAATTATTTATTTGAAGATTTAAAATTGGATTATAGGATGTGCTACACTAAAATCAAACTGCTCTAACATTAGACATTCACCTTGAATATGGTGAATGTTATTATTTTGTTACTGAATCTTGGACAGATAGATGCTGGCTAGTCAGTGTTGTGTGCAGATAGAGGTAGGTAATTTTAACCAGTGTCTATCTCTAAAAGACAAATAATTTGGTGACATTTGGTGGTGAGACACTAACAGTGTTGGTTATTTCCATCTTATTTATATGTGCGCTTTGGTCTCATATGAAGGAAATGGCACTAAAAAGGTTGTGGAGTGGCAGCAGGGGGAGCATGGCAGATGATGGCTCTGAATCTAAAAAAAAAAAAATCTAAATAAGAAAATAAAGAATACTGTACTTTCATACTGCCAGTACTTGCTGGTATTAGGCCGCTGTTGGCTTGCTATCTGGAACTGTTCAAAGCATATGAAAATAGGTTCATACATATCACACAGCCAGATATGGTGGAATCTGTTGCTGATTATGCTGCTCATCCCAGAGCTTTACAGAGCACCTACTGTGACTGTATTTCAAACTGAAGCTGGAAAAAAATCAAACTGTTAAAGCAAATGTTTGCCCTGCTGGGTCTGCAGCTATCTACAAACGCACATAAACAAGGGGAACGAACACTGGGAGGTAAAAGGTGAGCAAAGGCAGGAGGACAACAATATACATAAATCACCATGCATGTCACAGGGAGAGACACTCTCCTTCTTCCAAAAAAAAGATGACAGAAGTTAAAAAAATAACCATAGTCTTTGATTTTGGATTCTTACATGTTAGACGTTTGCGGATCAAATGGGACATCCTCACCAGATTGAGCAGAATGAGAAAAGGAGAAAGTGTGGACCCACCTATGCTGGTTGCCTCTTTTTAGCCTGCCAACCTCCCACTGACCTAGCTATTAATCTGCAGTACAAACGCTCTCTGATCTCAGGGTCTCTGATCCTCAAGTGAATCATTATATGGCTTCACCAGAGCTCCCTATTGAATGTCAAGTGTTTCCAGTTTGTAAGATGACCTCTATTTCAGCCTTGGTCTGAGCGCATATGCAGCTTCTTACTCGGGAGTCAGCTGCTTACCTGGAAATATATTGTGCTTTTTGAGTAAATTATGCATCTGGCATCAAACGTTTTTTCTGAGAATTTTATGTTCACCACTCTTTTTACCTTTGTCTCTCTATCTCTCCATCTCTGTCTCTCACTATTTGCTCTTCCTTCTCCACTATATCTCTTCTTTATTATCTGTATTTCTCATCAATCTTGCTGTACACCAGGGGTTATAAAGACAGCCTTGCCCAACATGGACAGAGAGGTGAAGGAACAGTACCAGGTATTAATCCAGGCCAAGGACATGGGGGGCCAGCTGGGGGGGCTGGCTGGGACCACCACCATCAACATCACCCTCAGCGATGTCAACGACAACCCACCCAGGTTCTCTAAAAGTGAGTGCACTTTGTAGAAAACAATGACTTGGCTGTTATGTAGAGCAATGATGATGAAGATGACCTTATACAGGTTCACACATTTTTTTGATAATGAAATAAACACTGTGCAATTACAACGGGGCAGGGGGTATTCATCATATCTACTCTTTGTAATTGCTTTTCATTATTTGTCATTATGCACTGTCGTAAGCAATGGCCTGTTTATTTTGCATGATTGCATCTACCGCTACTACTCCTGGCAAATAAACCGGGGTTGGTTTTATTTTGCTCATGGGGCATCCTTCTATATTTAGATCAGATTTGAGCATGTCGGTGATGCATCAGGGATTGAGCCAGTGTATTTAAACTCAGTATTTTACTCTGTATTTTATATAAGCTGCTAAACAGATTAATTCAATTGTACCGTTCACCAGGTCATGTAAGAAGCCATGCAGAAGGGGAAAAAAATCCACAATTCTGTAAAATCATTGATCTGTGAAAGCTTCTCTACATATACTAAGCATAAATATTAAACTCTCTGCACAATGTTTTCTATTCCAAGCCAGCAACTGTATGACAGGAAAGCACAAATACTGCTCTGTATTGATGCAGACTCTTTCGGTATTTTGAGGTGACACCGAATGGCCTCCTCTGAATGTAAATAGATGCAGTCAGACGGTCAAGCTCCTTTGGCTGCAAGGAAAAGATGATATTTCCATAATGCTGTCACAGCACAGAGGTTTGGGCCAAGTATGATGGCTCCGCTGCCCTGTCCCAAATCCTGCCTTTGTCTTCTTCTTTTTTCCATTTATATGGGGCTTGCAGGTTTAAATAATGTGCGGTGGTCATGCGTAGAAGAACTCTTTAGATGATTCAGTCATATATTGCCGTATGAACCCACCACACATCTGTCTTTCACTTGCTTGTTATTACAGATTATGTGTTTGGGAACTGTCAATCCCCTAAACCTCTGTGATGGAAAGCCAGCAGATGCCATTACTAATAGCGGTGTATAGTACCTGCATCTGGCTTAGCTGAATTAAATCCTAGAAGCTTGTTAACCCAATGACAGTGCCACATAACAGCTGTTTGTTAGCATCTAATAATTTATAACTTGATTTTTTTTTCACTCTGGGGTTTACAAAAAGTTCTTGTTCTATCCTTGAAAGGACACGAACCTGAAAAGAATTTGAAATCAAAGCATGTTCTTGGGAGTATTTGATTATTTATTGATTATATTTAATCACAGCTCCTGGATTCACACATATGCTGCAGCTTTCCTCTCTCGATCCTTGGATCAACATGAAGGAAAAAGCTATGATCCACAGTAAAATTGAGGAATAACAAATGAGTCCTAAGATAATACACTATTATTTTCTTGTGGTATTGGACAGTTTGTGGTTTTGCTTCAGCATATTTATTTTTAAGAAACAAAGTAGGAATCCACTGTTATCAGAAGCACAATCACACAATTCTTTCTGCACGTTCTGTTCTCTTTATTGATCCTTTCTAATCCTCAAGTTCAAGCAAGATTTTATTTGTCAAATAAAGGCTGAGTAAATAAAAAAAATGTGTAACTGGTCTTTGCTGCTTTTTTTAAAGTATTGATTCAGTATGATTGGAATTTGCTTATTAAAACGGCAAAGCAGTGAAGCTGGTGCAGCGGTCAGGTTCAGCTGCTGGACTCTGATTAGAAGCACTTGCTGTGTTTTGCTAATCCAGTCATCATGAATAATATTGCACTGCCTTCTGACATTCCATCATTCTGACATTTCTTAAACTTATATAGATTGCAAGGACAGAATCAGTGGTGTAATTACCTTAAGACATTCCAGGTCCACTTTCAGTGTGCTACTGAATCGCCCACACCACCTCCTTGAAGTCACTAGGTGTAGGCACAGGATTTTTAATGCAACAGTAAAGTTTTCATTTCTCTGACAGCAGCAGAAACTGATAGTTCAAACTGATATGCTTCTCAGCCAGAGTAGGGAAATTTAGAAAGAAAAAAAAGATGAATTTCTATCCACCACCTGGTGTAAGTGATAATCAATCAACCTGCTGTTTGTTTGCTTATAGATTTCTTCACAAATCCTCGGCAGAAATGTCTGCTGTTGGTAGTATCAAAGCCCCTGGACTCTTGTGTATGTTGGTCTTACAGGTTGAGCCAACCAATTTCAAGGAGCCGAACAGCCTTGATGTCCAAACACGTCAAAATTGAATAATATCATGCCTATAGCTACAGGCCTGACTTCAGACACAGAGAATATCAGTTGCTTTGCCTGTGGGTGGATAAGACATCCTTGGCTTGGTGAGAGAATATTTAAAGCACAGAGGATGTAAGGAGCTCTACATTTCCATTTGATCACAACAGATGATAACAAATGAGCCTGAGTCCTGTCTGATTTATATAAACATATTTTTGTGTTGTTGTTGTTGGCAGGTTTCTTTCACCTAAGAGTTCCTGAATCATCTTCAGTGGGCTCTGCTGTAGGGAGAATCAAAGCCCATGACTTGGACATTGGAAAAAATGCAGAAGTGGAGTACACAATTGTGCCGGGCGATGGAGGCGCCATGTTTGATATCACTACCAATGAACACAACCAGGAGGGGATCATCATTCTCAGAAAGGTAGCTTCTCAGAAATGCAGACAAAGTTCTTTCAAATTGTTTCAAATAATAGTTACCTGTTTTATTAATGACATTAACATTGGCATGTGCTGAAAGTGTTGAGTTACCAGAAATTGGAAAAGACTGGACTGTGTCAGTCTCTACGAGTCAGGTTGTTGCAGTAACCTGAGCATATTTACCTACTGCCATCACGCATTGTTTTATTTTATCTTTACACCCAGGATGTCCACGTGGATAATATGTTTAGTAGTGTGATTATGATTTTTGAGAAGTGCAAAAAGGTTTTTGTAGTATTTTTAGGCCATAGCAACAATATTAAAATAAGTGAAAGTGTTCAGGTAGTCCCTCTTTATGTTATGTTGTTTAATGCTGGACTAGGCAGATGCAAGGGCCACACCTGTGATCGCTCAGCTGTGAGATGTTGCTCTCTGCTTGAGTCCTTGCTGTCCCTGCCTTAAAGCACAGCACGGAGACATGGCATAACTCTCTCTGAGCGCCTGTGCTATATAAAGCATTCACTCAGCACGTCAGGGCTCATTTAGTATGCCATATGTTCTTTCTGCTAAATGGATTAATACATCGAGTGCATGGTGACCCACAGCAAGAGGTCTTGGTTGCTGGCTGTTTTGAACCACAGAGCAAAAGTATCTCATTTAATACCAACTTCTTTCACCACACACAGCATTAGAGTGGCCATGATAACACTTCACAAAATGGTAAGTGGCACATAGTGATATTAGTGAAATGTATTACTCCTAGGATAAACCCACTGAGATCTGTCATCACATTTTCGAGGGGGGCTTGTAACTGCAAGAGGTGAAAAAAGGCCATTACAGCCACAGACTAAAATTAGAGAGAGAAATAGAATGGTCCAGCCAGCGCAATCACTTCTAATCTGCTAAAAACTAAGCTATATTAAGACTGATTATGCAATCCATTATTACATTTAAATATGTATATACAGTGCTGTGCAAAAGTCTTCAGCCACCCATGGGGAATGGAAATGGGGAATAGGTTCAGTGATTTATTGAAATGTGCATACATGGAGACACACTATGTGAGGCAAAAACAGAGTTTGTACAAGTCTGATTAGCTTGAACGTACAAAGGAGTGTTAGGGCCACATTAAGAAAAAAATGCAAAATGCCTTGGCTAATCAAGTTGTTTCACTAACTGATCTACCCGTCTTATCATGTCTTGTGATACAACATACATCCTCTTTATTGCACGAGAGTGTAACCATTGTTTCCTTGTCCATTGCCAGTCATTTCATTTTGTACAAATCTGGCCCACTCCTCAAAGTTTGTGTGCTTTTTTTGTTCTGACCAGATGTAGATTTCTGCACTGTTTTTTCCAACGTCCTTAAACTTATTACCACACTGTATTCATTGTGCTAAAAGAAAGATAATTTCATTGTAACTAAAACTGTAAAACTGTAAGTGTAAATGATCTGAATTATGATTTCACTACATAAGGCATTTTGTATAGAGCATAACAGCCGTGGTCATTTTTCTTGAAACAACAACAAGAATCTTCAGATTTCAACTTTTTCCCGAATTAGAATTTTGACTTTATTCTCAAAATAATTAATAATATCTTTTTTTTCTTAATGTGGCCCTAATACTCTGTGGTATGGAGGCCAGTATTTTGCATGACCACCTTTGAACCAGAATCAGAATACTTAATCAATCCCTAATTAAGGAAATTATGTAATTTTGCTCTTTGCTTTTTAAGACAGTCTGAACCTGAAGTTTTCTTGTCATTTAACTAGTCAGGAATGCTACTCCAAGTTTTTGAAGGACATTGAAAGCTTTTCTTTGAATGTTGGTCATGATGATCTCACACTGCCTTGTTAATGTTGAGATACGGGCTCTGTGTTGGCCAATTCATGACCAAAAGTTTTCAATTGTGGGTTTTTCTGTCCAGGTATATTTTGACTGAATTGGCAGTGTGTTTAGGATCATTGTCATGCTGAAAAATCAAGGTGTTGCCAACCAGATGCTTTCCAGATTGCATTGCATGGTGGATTGAAACCTACGTTTGTAGTTCCATTCATTTTTCCAAGATCCATAACACCATGGGCTGAAATGCAAAACTATGATAGAATTTATCATAAATCCAACTAAAGAAATTAGAACAAATTATGTGTTTTTGTAACAGGCAGCAAGTGACGAATTTGGGACGAATTTGGGATGTCATTTTCATTATTTTCTCATTGCTGAGTAAGTTTCTTCGTGCCATTACTGAAAGCAACAGCCAGATACAGGACACAAAAATGAACTCATTCAGCAATAATATGCATTAACCTGTCTATCAGATTTAAATGTTCATTAATTCAAGATGCAGGAACGCTGTACCGGATTGTGCCGGTCCACTTAAATGCCTGAGTACACCCCATGTTTCAACAGCTTGTAGAACCACCTTTAGCGGCAATAACTTGAAGTAATCATTTTTTTCTATGACTTTATCAGTCTCCTCGCATCTTTGTGGAGGAATTTTGATTCACCGTTATTTACAGTTTAGCTTCAGTTAACGAACTGAAGGGCCCACTGTATGTTTGCGGACAATTATTTATGCACAATTCTTTTAAGGTGCCAGCACAGTGTTTCAATCAGGTTGAGTTCTGGACTTTGACTTGGCCATTCCAGCACCTTGATTCTTTTCTTTTTCAGCCATTCTGTGCTATCTATGGAGAGAAAAACAGCTAGATAGCTAGATAGATAGAAAACAATTTTAGATTTTATAACAGGACATTAAGAAATAGACAAAGAGCTGTGACACAGAAAAGCAAACCTCTAAATTTCTTCAAGTCAGAATATCCTCATTAAAATCATTTTCTCATTTATGCCATGCTCTGTTCTGTTGTGACCCTTTCTTTGTGGTAAGTCTGGTTAACAACTTGAAAAATCATTGTGTTTAAACACACATAAATAGACATAATATCGCTCTTACACCCACAGCAAAAGGATGATATTTCTCTTTGGACATTGAAAGCATTCAAGTCAATTGCAGTGGGTGGTCGAGTGCTGCATGGGCAGAGAAGAGTCCCATTGCGGTCTCATTAAGGTTTCACAGGCCATCTCTTAAAAGGTACACCTTTTACAATGATGGCATGCATCACAAAAAAAGTGCATTAATAGAATTTTATATAACTTTAATTACCACTGGATTGATTTTTTGCCTTCATCGGGCTATATTTAATCAAAATCAAAGTCAAAGTGCCTATGTACACAGAAACGTGGGCTTCCTGATGTTGATTTGTTTGCCTCTCCACTCTGTTTGTTTTATGAAAGCATCAAGCATTACAGGCCTAACTAATACTGTGCAATATGTTGTTTTCAGCAGTTCACAAACTCATAACTTTCATTGCCATTTGGAGCCATAACAGAATAAAAGAAATGCTCACGCTTCCACAATTCTGCCATCATGCCAGTATCACTGGAACAGCTGGCAAATGTTTGGCTCACTATCTCAGAAACTGCCATGTAGCAATAGCGAACAAATAATATGAAGGTGTAAAAGTTAAAATTACCCACACAATAAACTACACAGATGTACTCATAAAAAGTTTTTCATGCATTCTCTTTCTCTCTATTGCACGCACAAAGAAACATGCAGAAATATCAGCTTTCAAACCGCTATTGTGTTACACTTGCTCACACAAGTCTGTTGTTACACTGATACCTTTATATTCTTTTGCGCATTTCACTTTAGCAGGATGCAGCAGACCCCTGTGGTGAGTTAAAATGGCATTTTCTATCAGTGGTACTGAGATTCAAGAGAAAAGGAAAAAAAATAAAGTGCAAAGGAAAGCTACATTTGCATGATGAAAAAGCCAGAAAATGTCAGCATTGTGGAAAAGAAGACAATATAAATGTCAGTGACTAAAGATTTGTGTACAAAATCCTCAAATGTATGCTTAGCATACTTTTATTGAAAACATTTAAATGTGTTGGAACATATGTAATCGATAAGCTACAACTTTTTCTGTTTTTTTGTTTCTTTTTAAATAATTATTTAGCAGTAACATTTAATTTTAATTTCATTTGATTTCATTTAATTTCCCTGTCTTGTAATCATTTTTGTGTTGTGTGTAACTGTGTATAAAAAGAGTCTTCCTTCACAATGTTGCAGCTTCACATGGAAAATCACTTCTAGAAGTTAAAGAAGTGGGTTTCACATTAAAACAAAACAACAAAACACTGCTAAGGAGTTACAACAGATCTGTTTTTGTCTCACGTTTTATTCAGGGACAGAGCATGCATTTCATCTGATTGCAGAAGTATTTGAAAAAAAGGTGCAGCCAATTCTATCTGTATTTTGTGCCTTTCAGGCTATTTCTGATGTAAGTGTCTAAAATTTTCTTTGGGGGAATGCAAATCTGCATTTGTTTTTCTGATCTATCAGACTGAGGTATTCGTTAACTGGTACATTTTTAGTACATGCCCCAGCACACGACTACACAAAGGTGTGTGATCCTTTGATCCTCCAAAAATATGCAGCTGAGTGAGTAATTGATTCACTCCTTAGTGTAAGAGCTCCCTCAGTATGCTCTATACATGTGTGCATGAACATGCGCAAACCAGTGTGTGTAGATCATAAGCGCGCGTCTGTACACTGAAAGCGAATAGTGGATATAGTCATAGCTGTAGATCATTATATCGTGACCTTCTCATTGACAGTAATGGGAAAACAGAATGAAACAGGAGGCAATTATAATGTAAATGAAGACAGTTATTTGTTTACATCAGGCATAGCCTCGATGGATGGCAGGGATGCATCTTTCCTGCTATTGTTTTACTTCCCATGGTTGATATGCTGCCATAACAACAATGCAGCATTGTGATGTATCCCCTACAGTAGCATGGTCCTGTACAAAGCCAGCATTGAAGGGAGACATTCTGAGCCCCTCTAACTGACCAGACCCCCACAGGGTAATTTGCCAAACAACACGTGCTCCTTCCCATCTGGGATTACGGAAGTGAGAAAGGGAGAAGAGGAAGAATGAGCATTGCCTTGGAAAGGTGTGGGAAGCAGGTAGCCAGAGATGAAGCCTTTAAGATTTGTTCACTCTGTTCCCAGAATACTGACCCGCCTACGGACTTGTCTCTTTTCAGGTTGGTAGACTATCCCTAGAGACAGGTGTGCAAATGTGCACAGATCACCCCTCACTCTATCTTTTCCCATCCCTCTCTGTCTTTCTTGTCTTTTTTTTTTTTTTAACTTCCCTTCCTCTCGCACACATTAAAAAACAGTGGGGTAGAGACAAGAGCCACATTGTGCACAGAGCAGAGTTTGGCAGACCCCAAATTAAAGACTCAGGAAGGTTGGCTATGATAAGAGGATCAGGCTGAGTGTTGGGTTCAAAGGATGATCATCTGTTTCCCATTCTACCAATACAGGGAGAGAGGTATAAAGAGGCACACAGGCATAGGGGGAATTTGTACATCCCATCTGCAAAGCATAAGATTATGGGAGACAATAGGTAAATCCACCAAAGAATTCCCAAGGAGACGTACTGACAAATGTGTGCATACAGAGGGACATACTGTACATGGAAAAGCATGCAGTGGCACACAGCTTGTTCAAATACCACTATAGATATATGGAGAAGACTCGCACACCCACATATTGAGAGATCTTGCATGATAACCTTGGGTTACGTCGCTAGAATAGTTTTCAGTCAGATTGAATGCTGTTTGTCCATTTGCCTGTTTATTTGCCTTCTCCTGGGAGGAAAAAAAAGATGGCAGACATGTGTAATTGAAATGTGCGAGGCCTAAAGGAACAGCATTGTTTAATGACCGCTTGTGTGGCTTAATATTTGCTGGCTCACATTCAAGGAATCTATTTTAATACAGGACTATCTCCTCCCTGTAAAAACTGAATGCCCCCAGCGGCCACAGTGCACTGAATAAAGAGCATTTGCTGCAAACCTCTGGCACCACTTCCAAATCCATTACCACAGAGAGTAACAGTGGTCCATAAACCATTGTAGAGAAGTACAGAAGACTTCAGTTGCAAGCTGCTGTATCTATAGCTTAACCATGAGTATATATCAGAATCAGAATCAGAATACTTTATTGATCCCTAGGGGAAATTATTTTTTTTATAATTTTATAATTATATATGCAATATACTAAGGAAAATCTGGACACATCAGCCAGCATTCCTGTTACCTCAGATGATAAGAGCATTTCCATGCGAGTCCATCTTGCCTTACACCTACATGTATCTGGGCACCCTACTGGCAAATCTCCTTTTTAAATAAATTTGAATTGGAATATTTTTATTTAAAAGGGACACTGCATATTAATGAACATATCAATGTAAATATGCCAGAGTTAGCCAAATGGCTATGTTTCATCTATAGTGCCTGGCAGGTTAGACAAAAACAATAAATAATAAATTTAACACATCATCAGATAAGACAAATATGATATATGCTCCGAATGCAGGATTCTGCTTTGGTCTTGCTGCTGCTCTCCGTTTCAAATGTATATACATTAAAGGGTGGTGATGTCCCAAAACAGAGCCATATCACCAAATATTAACTACTTCAGATAGAAATCTTTGGCCTAAATTGGTTAGGGTTCTTTGGATATTACAGTATTTTTGAACTGCTGTTGGATATTATGTTACTATGGTGTCATGGCTGGTATCGTTACATTGCAAAGGTTTCCAAGGTTTTCTATAGTTTATGTTCATGGTCTGGCTATTTCTTAGCGAGAGTGAAGTAGGTTTATTAATCACAGGCTTGATGCTACAAGATGTTGAACAAAAGCTAACACCTTTGCACTGAAGCTCTACCAACATGAGGGTGAGAATGGATTAATGAAAGACATATTGTATAGAGATTTGTCCTCCCAAGCTTTAATGGCCCAGTCTATTTAAAATTGGTTGCCATGGATTTTTAAGTCATCGGTTGGGATTGTTAGATTATTGTTAGTATATTCAAGTTGGTTGTCAAGGCGTTGTTGTAAGATCATTGCATAAAAAAATGCACAGAAACAGTGAAAACTTATAAACAGAATGAAGAGTAAACTAGAAACTGTTTAGACATAGCTTCAACTTAAGAATGCCAACTTTCAAACAAACCAAATAAACAGAAAATATAGTATCCACGCTGTAGGGATATGTGCTTAAATTCTGTGCTGCATTGTGCCACAAATATAGAAACATACATGCAGAAATAGCAATAGTACACTTGACATAGAAAAAGTTTAGTGCTCACTATAAAAGAAATTACACTGACAGAGTCAGTGAACATAGGTCTCATTTCTCACTCTGTCCTTGGTGCTGAAACACATATCTGACAAAGAAAAAAATGGCTTGAAGGGTTCAAACTTAGCATAGATATACTCACCAGCCACTGTGTTACCAACCACATGGCCACAATTTAGTAAATGTAGCCATGTAGACATCGTCAATATGACCTGCTGAAGTTCAAACTGAGAAACAGGGATATAGGGATAGGGAATAAAGGGGAATGTGGCATGGTTTTTGCTATCAGACAGGCTGGTCTTTCCTCTACAAGGATTTTCCCATTCAAAAATCTATCAGATTTACAGAGAATCTGAAAGAGTCTGAAGAAAATATTCAGTGGGTTGCAGTTCTCAGGGTAATAATCATTTTTTAATTCCAGAGGTCAGTGGAGACTGGACAAACTGCCTGGAGCTAATAATCAAATAACCACTTGTTACAACTAAGATTTGCAGAACAGCATCTCATAAACATTAAGCAGATTGAATGGAACAGCTGAAGCCTACACCAGGTACAACTCCTGTCATCTAAGAACAGGAAACTGAGCCTTCAATTTGCCACAACTCACCAAAACTGGATGGTACGGAGTACTGGAAAAATGTCTTCTCTGACAGTTAGATGTAGGGTCAGAATTTGGTGCCAAAAACATGAAAATAGGAATCCATCTTGCCATCTTCAGGCTGCTGGTGGTGTTGATGCAATGTTTGCACACTTCGAACCATTTAGTACCAATTCAGCATGATGACCACAGTGTGAGCTGAGCTCAAACCATTTCAGACTGGTTTCTTGAACATGAAAGTAAGTTCACTGGCCTCCAAAGTCACCAAATCTCAGAGCACCTTTCTGGGGCTGACAAATCTGCATCAATGCATGATACTGTCACCAGCAAATTTGCTAGTACATAAAAGATTTCTTTTTGAAGCTACAACTTTGGCATTTTAGCCATCGCCACCTTGGTCTCACAAATACCGTGTGGATGTGAGTAATGAACACAGGGCCTTACTTGCAGAACAAGCCTGTTATTCCCAAATTTAATCATAATCTAACATATTCTACAGTATTGTACATTTTAGACTATATAGAAACATCATTTATAAAACAATCATCAGGTTGTATTTAAAAAATAAATAAATTAAAAATCAGAGATCAAGATCTTAAAATAAAGTTTCAGACCATATCTGGAAAGGTTTCACTGAGATAATGTTTCATACAAGAAGTCTATTCTTGCCTGTTGCTGGCCAAGTTTAAAGCCCTTGGCTTCACTTTTGAGATTCAGTGCTACATCAGTCTTGCGCATAGATGCTATGGTAGCACACAAGACAAGCTGGATCCTTTAATATATTTAAATGTAAATAGAAAGAATGTCTTTCAAGATTTTGAGTTAATAAAGCAGCAGTCAAAGTCAGTCAATGAGTCATCCAGCTTGCATAAGGTGACATTTTTTTCTGCTCCCAAAGAACAGCATGTTCAAGTGATTAATGTTATAGTGTTGCATGGCATTTAAGAAAAGAGTGTGCCACCAATAGGGAGCAAAACAAATTCGACTGATTGCCTGGTTTGCCTTAGCTCAAAATGTCCATATTTAGACTTCCCCATAGTCAGTTGACTGTACTGAGAGACGAAGCCTTTTTTTCAGCCTTCCTGCCATCAATTAAGGACTTAATTTTACTGAAGCCATAAAGTGACTGCAGTCTAATTTCTTCATCAGACATGTCATTACTGTGCTGTTTGAACAGTAATCATTTCAGAGCATGAATGCTGTTAGCGCCTTTCAATCTCGCTGAGATACTAGCTTAAAAAAAAGGTCAGACGACAAACACAATGAACAAGCTGCTAGCTTGAAGGACCAAAAAACTGTGAAGGATATTGGTTGAATGCAAAAGAACAAAGAAGACTGTAAAGTACTAATTAGACAAAGGCACAGTCATATGTCTTGAAATAACATGCCCTTGTATTGTAAAACCATCTGAAACATATAATGCTTATAACCTATATAACAAAAAAACAAAACAAACAAACAAACAAACACAAATAAAAAACAAAAACAAACACACACACACACACACCGAAAAGAAACCCAAAAAACCAGAGACCATGGAGTGACATGATACTACCTAGTCCTGCTCAAAGACAAGAGTTGAAACTAATCTATTGATTAATGTGCCGAATGTTCCAGTAGGAGGTGAAATGAGTTATTTTAGGCCTGGTGTAAAAGGAGTCTAGAGATGGGGGGAAGCAGGAAACAATATGTCAGCACAGCGGGAGATTCAGGTGTCCAACACATGAATAACACCTTGCCGAGACTCCAAGCAGGGAGCAATGTGTGTGCATGTCTGTGTTTGCATGTGCCGTCTCTGAGCAAATAAGTACAACAAGAGAAAAAGAGGAGAGAGAGAGAGTGACAAAGAGGTGGCTGAGGTGGTGCTAGGAGTCGATGAAGTGCCTTCTTTCTCCGGTGGCCTGGGGAGGCGTGGGTGTTATAGATTAAACTAGTGTCTCGGGGCTCATCTCATGGCTAACCCTGTCCTATTAAGAGTGGCAGCGCGAGTCTTTCACAGTCACTCTACTCAACTGCAGTGTGGACAGAGCTGCTGGCAAGGCTCTCACATGGCACTCCACTGTTGTGAACACTGGGGGGATGGAGATGCTTCGAGGCAGCCAAGGACACAAACCGATGTGACTGATGGCAGCACAATAAAGTGAGCAGCTCTTCTCCGCAGTGTTAGGACCCCCTGGTATTCACAGGGACATGAAATGGCTCTCTGGGGCATGTAAGCTTTTCTCTACTGATGATAAGCTCTTTGTGCTCTGTGGTCAGTTGACTGCTGATAGCACAATTGTGGCCTGAGGGCTTAAGTATTCTTCTGCATGGCCGAATTTCGCTGAACTGTCAGTCAATGACTGCAGTGACTTCATGAAGGTGTCATTCATTTTAGACAGCCCTACTAAACCGGTGACAAACCATGACTCATAACTGCTCATCTCAGAATCTCAGTGGAATCTGAAGCGACTTTGTATCCAACAAATAATGTATTTAGCTTATTGGACTGGCTGTCATGTAGGCTCGGAAGGTATTGATCTCACAAGAAATAAGCATCCAGACAACTCGCAGTGTTGCTATTCAGAGAAATATGTTGGCTCACGCGGCTGCTATTAGAAATGTGTAATATTCTGGGCATGTTTGGCTTAACTTTGATTTGCTCTCGTGGGGGTTGGAGGGGTTAGTGATTCATAAGCAGTATTGTAAATATATAATACTGTGGTTAAACGGATTTAAAGCCGCTCTGCATATCACAGATTAACCAACACTGTTGGATTTTTCACCCATTTAATCTTCGGCCCTCTTCAGGTAACACAGGCATTCAGCACAAACAAATGAAATCAGCCCTCTAATGGCTTGCTGTGCTGTGATAATGATTCGTCAGTGGGAAAGACTAGATACAATCCTGGCTACTGGCAGAAAACTATCCCCCCCATTAGTAGGTGAGCATAGCTGAAGTTGAAGAAGAGTATTGAACTCTGCTATTGTTACAGTATACTGAACTGAATGCACAAACAAATGGTGAACTTATTAAATATGCATATCATCCTGCCTCTCACATCCCTAAAATAACCACCAAGGTAAAAAAACAAAACAAAACAAAACAAAAAAAACAACAACAGCTGCAACTAACACTTTATACTGTTAAGAGAGAAAGCTGTGAAGGAGCGACTAGAAACAGAGATGAGTGCCAAGTGAGTGTAAATTACTTTTTTTTTTGACTTGCCCTTTTAATATCGCAGTATAAATCGTCAATGAGCTCATCCATTGTTCTGTATTCACACATGGGAATCTGTCAATGTAAGGACTTTTTAATGTGTGTGAAGGATAATACTGTACCTGTGAGACTATGATGCTGTGATTAGTCCCCAGCTCTGAATTAACAAATTCCCTTGGAACATAACAGGTTCAATTGGCAAGGAAAAAAAAAAAAAAGTTCCTTCATTCAGTATCACTGCCAGTGCAATGAAGGTGCACATTTACATATCAAAGGGCGCTGCGCCATGTCTAGAATTTCAAGTATGTTCTGTTGTGATGTTGAAGAGCAGCAGCACTGACATGAGAGGAACTTGGTCTGTCCTCCTTACAAATTCCGCCGTTGATACGCTTCCTTGTTGTGACTGCAGTCACCCATAAAAAGGTGCATAACAACTGAAGCAATGAACATGTAATTGAATGGTATGCAACTTGTTTATGGACAATATGCATGTGTGGATATGGGTAATACTTAGCAATACAGAGCTGGCTTCATAAGTAGGTCATCTTCGAAGGAGAGGAAGAAAAAAAAAACCTAAAATGATACATGCAGGCGCAGAATGAATGGCCGTTTTTTTTCTTCTTGGGAAATTTCCCCTATGGCCTCCAGATCTGATTTGATTCTCCCCAAGTCAAGCGTTGACACATTAGCACGTCTTCTCATTAACTCAGTTTCTCATTACCCCCTCCTGGTCCCATTTTATTCCAATTTAACCACAGCTATCCCAGACATACTTGGACCATCATGTGTCTCAGACACATTTAAAAAGCCGTGAAGCTCTGAACATTACTGTTTGCACTCAAACCAGAATATGTAAATCAATCTGTGGAATTTGCTCGATGGTCTGTCCATGCATTGTTTAATCTCCCACTTCCATTTGTGGAGTAAATGAACTGCACCTTGCCCCTTTGTCGTCATCTCTTTTCATTGCCCCTATTTAATGGAAGACTCAATATCAAAACCTTTCAATCCTTATAAAATAAAGCACTAATATGTGCTTTATTGTGCCGGGGTGTTTGTTATATGTTTTCATTTTCAAATGCTAGTGTAGAATTTGAGAGCTCTGTTCTTTATTTTGATACTGTAGAAGAAAATATCCTGGGGGGTCTTTGTGCAATCAAATATTATTGGGAGGGTTTTTTCTAAGCTTAAAACAATATGATGGGGAGGGTATTAAAAGGTTTGGAGTTTTTAAATTATTTTCCTAGTCTCCCGTGCACTATATTTTACGCTTCCACTCTTTTGAATTATTACACACTGAATAAACATGTCAAATGAACTTAATTAAGTTTCATAATGAGCGAAATGTTATAAATGTGATAAATGTTGCATAAAATGACTCAGGGCAGGAATATTTTAATGACATTTAAAACACTTTCTAGTTGCCATAACAAGGTGAGTGTTTCCAAATTAAGAAAAGACACACATCTTTCAAAGAAATGCAACATATTAGTTTGTTGGCGAAAAATCTGGGACATCTTAAAAGGTAGGAATTTTTTTTTAACAAAGCTGTTGTGAATGGGAGGGTGAATGTGAATGCACAGATTTGAGAGCACCTTGTAGTTAGTGGCTTTGTCAAACATGTTAAAACACTTGCAAATATGCAAATGCAGAGAGTATAACTTCAGAAGCAAGAATATATGAATCATAACTCATATGTGACAAATATGTAGATGTGTGTTGGCCTGTAATGACGAATAAACCAACCAGCAATTTTAAGTTATAGCAAGGTAACTTTTTGAGTCCGACAAAATTGAATGCAAGGCTAATCGTTGCTGCAGTTTAAGAGTGCCTTATTAAAACAGTCACATTTAAAATTCCTGAATCCACATGCAATTAAATAGCATTGCTCATGCTCAACTGTTTTCAGGCGTTATTTATGCAAAGTCATTTGTCAGCTGGAGCTCCAAGACACCAGCTGTGTGTGCTAGGAGATTTGTGTCAAAACTGTGGCAAAGTCAGTGTGTGAAAGGAGCATTTCCTCATCGCATCCCACAAGACTGTCCTCGGCTAGCTGCGGATTACAAGAAAATTAGACAGTTATAAAGGGTGAGATTTTGGGCCTGTATCCTAATTGTGGTGATTCAGCATGTTGAGATGGAAAGCAGAGCTTCTCCCTATCCCCAGTGAGATTCTGGCTAATGAGGCCGGGTGTACACCTCCTGCTGTCCACAACCCCACCACCGCCTTCCCTCCTCCTTCTCCACCTGTGCAAGTATTACTGTTGAACTATGCATGGCTGTCTACAGATGCTGGTCCAGGCACAGTATGATGTACTATGCCAGAGGGCCTATTATTAGTATGTTATTCATTTTGCTTTGTTTATGCGGGGTTTGAATCAAATAAATCCAGGTAATGAGAGCTGTTTTAAATATCTTATTGATGCAGTTACTTCAGTTCTCTCAAACATACTTTTTAAGAAACAAAAGCACAGTGAATTCCTTTTGATGCTGGTTTCCAGGAATTCACAGCAGGAAGCTCAGTAAACACTGACTGTTGTACATTTTAGACTACTTTGCAGGTGTCAGTGTAACTTTGGGGAAACTTCTCGTTTGATTGCGGCGATCAGTATTTGACTGACACCCACAATTAATTCAGTTTTTACACCAGACTGTTGCTTCAGGGAGCTTGGTCTTCCCTTGATGTTGTCACCTCTTGAGAGTGATTGAAAGGGACAGAGTGTATTTCCTGTTAAAGAATCTTATAGCTGTGCCTAGCCAGTTGCATCTGGTGCACTGTAATCAAACCAATCATGGTGGTTGATGGTCAATGATTGCTTTCAGATTGGCTTGCCTTCACATAGTGCTCTCGCTCTCTTTTTTTCTTTTTTTTTTTCTTTTTATGGACACCTGCTGTAACTGCAAGACTGTGAAGCCGTGGAGATGGAGGAGAGACAGAGGGCTTGAGAAGCATCTGTTATCACTGTGAAATCATGACTGCACAGCCTCTGATTATTTCTAGTGGTTGGACTCTAATTACATCGCTAATTCATGTGCATTTAATTTGGACAGATGATTTAGTCATATTCATTTTGCATGGCAAAAAAAAAAGTCCTCAATTTTAGGCATCCTCCAGCGTACCTACTCCCTCACAGTCTCTGTCTCTTCACATAAGAACATTTCGCAGCGCTATTACCAGCTGTTTTCACTTGGTGTCTTCTGAAACAGCAGGCCAGAGAAGCCAAAGACCTGAGGCAGGGAGATAGCATTGCTGCCATAGTGGTTACATGTTAGTCAATTTGAAATACACAGAAAGGAATGTCTCTCATGTGACTCCCGGCCAGTAGAGCGTGACCGACTGCAAGCTCGCCAAGTACGGTTGGTCACACATGAGAGGGCAGGAGACAGGCAGAAGCACGAACACGGGTGTCATTGCTGTCGGATGTGTACACCTCATTCGCTGACATGCCGAGTCCACTGATTCCACCCCTCGCTTTTGACTAATTGACCCTGAGCTGATATGTCAGAGGCTCAAGTAGGAAGAACATATGAACTCTGAAGCTATTGTTTGAGAACTCTTGTACGTGGGGTGAAGTCCTGCTGAACCAAATAAGTGCTGCTTGACTTTATCACCCTGAGGGGGGAGAAACACTGACCTGTTCAGGACCTGCAATATGTGTCTCATGAACTTGGTGCTACTGTACTATTAACTGCCAATTGACCTGTCATGTAAACAACAAGCATGCACACAACCATTATCCTTCATATCATATCAGTGTTGCTTTTTTCATACATATTTACTTTTTTTCAGCTTTTCTTTTGCAGGCAGGTGTGAACAATGCCGCTTGAATGTGTTTTGCCCAACTGCATAAATACAGGAAATAACACGTAATGCTGTTTTTTATTGAATGTGAAGACTGATGTTGACATTTGATAGCAGTTACTCATGCTTGAAAATGATAATATAACAAAAATGAACTGAGAGGAAACTGCTGTCAACAGCGATGCTGATATCGAGTTGCAGCATTTTCCTCAAGAGCTCTTAGCACGTACATGATGAACACTACACCAAAAGTGCATTAGATCAGAAGTGCGAACACATGACACAATTATGACTTGCAAACAAGTTGGAGGTAAAAATTACTTCTTTTTTTTCCACTCAGCCTCTGGACTATGAAACAAAGAAGGCATATACCTTTAAGGTAGATGCTTCCAACGCTCACCTGGATCCAAGATTTCAGAGCTCTGGGGCCTTCAAAGACACAGCAACAGTGAAGATTAACGTTTTGGATGTGGATGAGCCTCCGGTGTTCAATAAGCCCTCCTATGTGATGGATGTGTATGAGGACACACCTGCGGGGACCATCATCGGAGCAGTGACTGCACAGGATTTGGATGCCAGCAGCAGTCCAGTCAGGTAAAGTTAAACTCTTCAGGATTAAAAAGTAGATCCTGTAGACATTTCTGCACATGGTGTTTAATCACAGTTCAGTTTGATCAGTTTTGTTATATCTCACTAGTGGGAAAAGTGATCTGATTTAACAAAGGGTAAGCCAGTCTCAGATTCCTTGGAAGTTAAACTGCCACAAATATTTTGCACACAGTGGAAATTGTCTTGAAAACCTTCGTTTTTAATGTCCCCAGGAAACGGCTGAATTTAAATCAAAAACATATATCTCTACAGTACTACACAAAAGTCTTGAGTAACCTCTCATTTCTTTATATTCTGCGACAAAAATGGGAAATGGGTACACTGATTTATTAAAACATGAGAGTAATTCAAAAGGTTAATATTTGGTGTAACCAGATAGTATAAGTAACTCCAATACAGCCTGAACTCTCTTAAGCAAGCTTTCTTGTAATTTCTGTAAGCAGTTTTCAGGAATAGTTCTCCAGTCTTGTTAAAGGGCATACAAAGCTATTCTCTGGATGTTGGCTGCCATTTTCACGTCTGGCAAAGCCACAAATTATTTTGCATTTTTTCTAGCCAGATACACTTTTGATGCATTAATAACATGTATGGGATCACTGTCGTGCTTAAAAATGACGCTGTTGCCAATAACATGCTTTCGAGATGGTATTGCATTATTGACTAAAATCTGGCTGGACTTTTCTGCATTCATAATTCTGTCAATTTTGACCACACGTCCACCACCACCACTGGCTGAAATACAGCCCCAAACCAGGACAGAGCATCCACCATGTTTAACAGATGGATTTTGCTTGATGACGTATGAACCCTGCTTCCGGGCCCAAACTACTCTGCGTTTATTAAGGCTGTTGTGTTTTTAATGTGTTTTAACGCTTTGCATCTTGTTCTGTTTAATATGAACAAGCCCTTAAAAAAAGTCAGTGATCACTTTCGGGCTCTTTCGTCGGGCCCATGCAGCAGTATATTAATGACTAACCTCATATTGTGGATGGATTATCTCAGTTGTTCTTCTGACTGAAGTTTGGTCCATTTACAGCATCCTGCCATGCAGTTGAATTTGTCCCTAACCACTGGGAGCCCTCACGTTAACTTTTATTGAGTGGAAAAAAGTTAGCGTTCATCCTCCAGCTTCATAACCATAACTGTGTAGCTAGCCACCACATAGCACATCATTATATACCAGCTAGCCCAACTTCAGTAACGCTACAAAAGTCACTGATGTTTAGTTTTCTGTCTTAATTTATGTCAGAAGTGATGGCAGAGCTGGACGTTTTCATTTTTATAGAAATCTCTCAGTCAGAACATGGTGTATCATCTTTAGATGGAAACTAGCGAGCTAACTTCCTGCTAACTTCTAACTCCGTTAAATTTCATAAATTCTGTTTTCATGGATTCCTGGATGTTAAACTTAATTGTTACACCTGGTAAAGCAGCAACACTGATAATTTTATTAAAGATGAAAGAATTTAGACAGTTTTTAGCTCTCAGTGATGCCGCAGTGTTCATTTGACTTTGGGACCTGAAGCGGAGTTTGAACCCGGAAACGGCTAATGATGGCAGACTTAAAGACCGGATTGCCACTGATTTTGAGTCCAGTCCAGTTCTTTTGTAATTTGGCATAGCAAGTATCGGAATTTCAGGAGCGGGACCATGCTTCCAAACATGCTCCTTCCAGTTCTTATCTATATACTCCCCCAGTTCTACAAGCTGTTCATTCTCATTTACATGCCCCACCCTCCCTCACCTTTTCAATTCTTTAACTTCTTCACTTCTACTTAGTACATGGGGATCTGCCAGGCCTGGGAGCCGCCGCCAGTCCCCTTTGAGGCCTTCCCCAAACCGCAGCTCAATTCATGTCTA
>VUQG01038506.1:0-20710 GCA_015106755.1 Etia nguti
TTGGATCTCTCTGTGAAATGGTAAATGGTAAATGGACTGGTTCTTATATAGCGCTTTTCTACTCTCACTGAGCACTCAAAGCGCTTCATACAACTCGTGCATTCACCCAATCATACCCATTCACACAAGCACTATTATCTAAGGTTTTTAGTGCTTCTATCTAACATTCACTCACATTCACACTCCGATGGATGCATCGGAGGGCAACATGGGGTTAGTATCTTGCCCAAGGATATTTGGCATGTAGACTGGAGGAGCCTGGGATCGAACCACCAACCTTCGGGTGAGTAGGTGACCCGCCTACCACCTGAGCTACAGCCACCACAGGATGATGCACCAGTGCTCAGTATATGACAAAGAAGGATTAGTTTGAACTAGTTATGCAAAGCCCCTCTAGGTCACCCAGAGAATAAATTAGCAGAACAGGCACTCTTTAAGAAAAGGTCTCGGCTGTCAGTCGATTTTTGCTCTTAATCAGCCAAAATGTAACACCACACTGCACTGAGACGATGCTTCAGTGCCACGCTCGGAGGTTTTTACCTCTCACGTAGTATCTGACGCCAGCCCGGAAGCAGCTTCTCCTCGATATGAGGATCCACTCAAAGATCTTCCCATTTATACGGCACGGTTTCATGACGATGACTGAACCGGGTCGGTCAAAGAAAAGGCTTCGCTTACGATTTCATCTTCAGTGCGTTGAAGAAAATAAACTTTCACATTCAGTGCAAAGGATACATCCATGGATGACAGGAAGGGCAAACTTGTGAAGCTATGGAGAGACAGTGAAGGTCAGGTAATTAAGCACAACAAGTACAAACACATTCATTAGTGTAAGTAAGGCACAGGTCACCTCGGGCTGCCCAGCCAGCTCTCTCAGCAGGTTCCCGTTCCACACAAACCTCTGATCTGCCTGAAAATCACAAGCGACCGTGTGAGACATCAACACATGATCATTGGGCAAGACTTTAAATTAATGTTGCATTTGAGCTGTTGTTAATCGCAGATCCTTAATTTGACAGAAATGTCAAATTAAGGATCTGCGATTAAAAAAACTAAAATACTAAAATACTACTTTAAATACTTTACAGATAATATAAATACCTCGAGCAATAAATACATCAAAAAACACATTATTTTGAAAAATCTTTTTTCAGCTGCTCCCTTTACGGGTCTCCACGTCTGCCTCCATCTCCTCCTATCCCAGCATGCTCCTCTGTCACTCCACTCCTTCACTACATCCATGAACCTCCTCTGAGGTCTTCCTCTGAGGTCTTCCTCTGAGGTCTTCCTCTGAGGTCTTCCTCTGAGGTCTTCCTCTGAGGTCTTCCTCTGAGGTCTTCCTCTGAGGTCTTCCTCTGAGGTCTTCCTCTGTTCCTCCTGCCTGGCAGCTCCATCTTCATCCCCCTTTGTCCGATATATCCTCCATCACAGCAGGTCGTAAACCTTCCCTTTCACAAACCACCCCCGACACTCGACTTCAGCCGCTCCACCCTGCCTGCACTCTGTTCTTCACCTGTCTTGTGCGCCATCTGTTGCTGTGGGTGGTGTCCCCAGGTATTTAAGCTCGCCTGCCTTTACACCACTACTCCTTGCATGTTCACCTTCCCACCTGTCTCACTCTCAGTCACACACACACTGTCGTGCTTTTACTCATTTTATCTCCAGCTCTCCTCCACCTGCTCCCTCAAAGCAAACATCACATCTGTAGAGCTGTGTCTCAGCTTGAAGCTACACTGCTGTTCACTGTTTGTTACCTCTCTTATTAACCATAACAGAGCCTTCATATCGTCCACTAGACCAGTTAAAAGTCAGCTGTCTATATTTACACTGAGTGCATCGGCTGCTAACAGCTATTAAGATGACATGTTTCACCCTCTCAAGCAGACTCATCTCCTGGAAGTCAGGGCTGGTGTTGGCGAGCCGCTGCAGTGTGTGCGTCAGGTCGAAGTCGGTGCAGAAGTAGAAGCCGTCCGTAGTCAGCACATTGTTAAGCATAGAGAGGAAGGTCTTATTCTCCTGAGACTAGACAAGGGAAGTAAACACACTTTTAGATGTCAGGAAAACTCATGACAGGTCACTTTGCTGCATGCTCTCATTTTCTACATTGTTATGCGATTCACCAACTGTGATCCAAACGTGACAGTCTCTCAGGTGTGGACATGTCAGCTCTCCGTTTTAAAAATAGCACGCGTATCTGTCTCTCTTACAGGTCAGGTCATAGAATCGGGTCAGATTCTAACCCAAGGCTCTGCTTTAGCCTGACGGCGTACGGGTCACCTCCACTGTTTAGTTTTTCTGAATCGCTGCATCACAGCTGGGCTGATGTCAGCACAGAGCAAAGCCAGACAACTATTTACTCACTGAAACAAAGAGTTTGTTACTGGCTTATTACCGTCAGTCCCTGTTGCTATTTCTACACTGACTAACAAACTTTATTTGTGTCGTTTCTAAACAAGGGGCCTTATTAAAATGAGCAGACTACATCGACAGCAGCACATTAATAATGCATGGGCTGCTTGCACTGAAACCTTCACAGCATGAGTTTTGATGCCCGTCAGACAGAGAGATGGTCTTAGTGTGACAGTCTATGAACTGTCAGCATTAGTGTGTGTGTGTGTATTAATCTCACTCACTCAGAGCGAGTGAGCACACACACACACACACACACAAGAAAAACACAAGAACATGCTAAATGTTTGCTGCACACAAGTGTACAACGTATACAGTTTATTCTTTTTAAATATGAATGAGCTTTTCTCTTTTTTTCACACACTAATAATACTTTTTTTTCTTAACACAGCACATTTGAATTTTGTAATTTCCTTTGGGATCAGTGATCCAGTCCTACAAAGAGCACTCTTACTGACCTGCATCTCAGACAGATGCAGCACTGTCTTCTTATAAGAGATCACATCAAAGTCCACAGCCTTCCACACAGCGTGGCCCAGAAGGCTGCCAACATTTCTCTTCCTGGTGATGACAATGAGGTACATCCCTGCGGTGGAAGCAGCAGTGTTTTACTGCACAGGTTCAAAGACCAGCTCGAACAGCAGTGATGCGTTTGTGTGCTACATACCTGCTACCAGGCGGATAGTTCCCATGATGCCACAGATAGGCCTGGTAACTGCAGAGGGAGGAACATCCTTTTTACCTGTGACAGAAACAAAAGTTTATTTTTATTCATCTGAATTCTCTGTCTCAGTTAAAATGGCTGACATAGGCCTATAAAAACTGCACGTGTGGTGTCTACACACAAGGCTTCAGACAGTTTCACTGCACCATATCATTCATATTTAATCATATTTGGGGGCGCGTACACAGAAGGGAAAACCTCGTCATTACAAAGAAGTGATGGCCATTTGTGAAGCATCAGAGGCCCTTTAAATTAAA
Organism: Etia nguti; assembly: GCA_015106755.1. NCBI lineage: Eukaryota > Metazoa > Chordata > Actinopteri > Cichliformes > Cichlidae > Etia > Etia nguti. The sequence continues at coordinate 3,391 of VUQG01038506.1, forward strand.
ACAGAAAGTACGCTTTTCCTGTATGCTGTATTCTAGTCACCACAACATAGAAGTCCAGAGGGTTGTTCTACAAAGTTGACCTCGACCTTTAGAAGCAGTGTGTGTGTGTGTGAGACTGGAGTTTGAGCCCTGACTTAATCAGAGAAGGGACAAAGCAAAAAGGAAGCATTCAAAAAACTCCTGTCAAAGTACGAAGACGCTTTAAAGGAAACTATTTCAAAAGTAGGTCTACAGTATAACTGAAAACAAACAGAAATCACGTCGGCTGCCGGTGCTACTCCACAAATGGTATCACGCTCACGCTCCTATAGCGGCTCAGACTTATCACATTGATAAACTTGCATGTCCACGCCAACAGTACCCAGTCAGTAATGTACAGCTCAGGGGGAAAAAGGAAAGCATGGAGCTCAAGTGAAAAAGCGACCAACCCAACCATCCAACAACTTCATGTAATATTCATTTATAGTGGCCTGATTTCACTAATCATTCACTTTGAAGTGTGTTTGTGCTCATATAACAAAACTACTTTACCTTTAAATGCTCCTGTGGAGAAACATTAAAATACAACTGGAAAAAAGAACAAGTGCCATTTCTCATAGGGAGTGTCTGAAGACAGGTGGGGGAACAGGGACAGGTGAGCAGGGACACTTTTGGACCGGGATGATTAAACAACAACCATCAGGACAGCTGGACAGCCAAGACGGCAAAAAACTCCAACACTCATTTGGTACAGTGCTCGGTAATTTAGCACGAACTATCTTTAGCACTCTGATAATACAGAATATTTAATAGTCTCCACTCTGAAGTCTTTTCTAGAAAAAGACAACCTGAGCTTGAACCAGATATTAGAGGAGTCGGAGCAGAGTCAAGAATGCAGCGTGGTTGTAGTGTTGTTCAGGTCTGACAAGGAATGAACTCAAAGTTTCTCTGTGCATTTCCACTTTCACCAAGCAGAATTCCACTGTGCTGTCCCGCTTCAAACTGAGCGCGCAGAGTTCTGGAAAATCCTAGAATCATTAGTTGAACCTTTTTCAACACAATGCACAGTAGGAGCGTGTCCACCTTGTACAGTTACTGAAAATCCATGTTTACTATTCTGTCGGCACTGATATGATCCATGTTCAGGCCAACAGCCTGTCTCTGACCAGGTTTATCTTAAGTCCTCAGGTGGACCTGATTTAGCTCTAGGCTTCCTTCAAGAGATGAGATACATAACTCCAAACTAGGACAAATCTGAGATGATTTTAATCCATGACCGAGAAGGACAATTCAGTGAGTCCTGGTTTAAAGTGCAGTTTAGACTGGAACTAATCCTTCACCGGAAACCAGGCGATTACATTAAATGGATCCAGTTTAAAGTTTCAGAGCAGAAATAAACAAGTTCGTGTCTTGTTATAAATAATAAACAATAAACAAGTCTTTACTAGTTTTTAACATCACCTTGTTTGCTTTATCTTCCCATATGGGGACAACTAAGATGGAAATTATTGCTGTTATTGTAGGATCTACTGTACAATATAAAGCACCTCGAGGCGACTGTTGTTGTGATTTGGCGCTATATAAATAAAACTGAATTGAATTGAATGGACAGAACGTGTCAAAAGAGTTCATCTTATCCAGTAGATTATCTACTTCCTCTGATGACAGGCTCAGGAGTGTGACTGAGCTTAGCTTGGACAGCAGTCCTGATGTAAACATGCATACACAGTTACATTTAGCAGCTCTGTTCAAAATGACTTAACGAGACTTTAAGAAGACAGAGCAGTAAGGCTCACAGTGGACCATTTAAGCCTCTTATATCTCTGTAACAGTGACATTCATGTAGTTACTGCAGGGAGGTTAAAACTCTTTTGAATTGTGTAAATCAGGGGTCTGCTCTAAACATTTTTATGTATATCATGTGTAAGGCCACCTAGTTTTTTATTCTCATATAGTCTGAGAATGTTAAAAAGTTCTATATGTTTAGATGTGATTAGCTAAAAAAAAGTCCAAACTGAGGTGCGTCTCAACGACAGCATCCGGTCTTTGGATCATAAGTGATGCTCAGCACTTTCAAACACGGTCTACCTGTGAGGGTCATCTCGTTTGAGACCCTGTCGATTGCCAGCACAGCGTCGGCACCCTCATCGCAGGCCTCGATGAAGAACTTCTCAGGGGTCGTGTGCCTGGGAGAGGGAAACGGGAGGAAAGAGGAATTTTTCAGTCATACCTAAAAATATAGCCGGGAAGTGTTCAGTCAACAGACAAATAATGTCAATTATTCGACAGCATGAACTATTAATGCCGATTATACTTCAACTAATCACTCAACTACAACCAAAGATCAGTGAAATGCCCAACAACCCCTTTGGTCCTTTATTGCTAATTTTCTTTGTCAGATGTCCCTGGAAACACAGTATTCCTGCCTTTGTTAGCTGAAAACAAACAAACAAACAACTTGTCTGAAGTCGTCTTTCACTCTACAAAGCTCTGATGCTTGTTTTTGTGACAGACAATTTCCCACTTGTCATTAACCAAACAATGACAAACACGCTGGCGGGGGAACTCCAGCCATCTTCCTCTTAAACAAAAGCTCAACTGTTACCAAAACCTATGATGCCAGGAGCACGATGTTGTGATAAACCAGTATTAAATACAAATACCCAAAGTAAATATTTATCTCACGCTGTGTATTAAGAAATATTTTGGTGAACTCTCTAAATTTAGCAACCTGAGGCTTTTATGTAAACTTGAAGTGCAAACTGTCAGCACTGCGTATGATGGAAACCTGAGAGAAGAGCACATCTGTAGTCTCATGTTTGCTTTGTGACACCTGACCCCAGGTAGCCTCCAGAGCAGCACATAGGTTCAGACTGGACACTGCTCTGGTTTGTTCTGCTGACAAAACAGGCCACAGTTTTAACACAGCATATCTACGCCTGCCCCACATTTAAGAAAGTTTCAGGGTCACTTAATGTATACAATATAAAGCACCTTGAGGCAACTGTTGTTGTGATTTGGCGCTATATAAATAAAACTGAATTGAATTGAACTTAATGCTGTCATAAGCAGATATATGCTTTGGGATTGACAGTCAGTGTAAAAACAGTCCAGAGAACAAAGAAGGTCCCACAGGCATGAGCCACACCGTGGATAACAGGCAAGTGTGAATCGGGCCATGTTTAATGTGCAGTCCTTGAAAACTATGCCCTCCTACAATCAAAAGCACAATAAGACACACACAAAGACAATAATCAGGTGGTGAATGTGATCCCCATGGTGGAAAACACAGAAAATAGACAGACTGCTGTTTAACTCTGGGGGTGCATACTCCGACCCCACACCATAGCGTGGACTAAACAGGGAACGGGTTTTCATACAGCCCGTTTTGTTCTGAGGTAACTTTTTCATTTATCATTTGTCAGTGTTGGAATTACCAGTCGTGTGATGAGTAGCACATGACTGTAAACTGGTCTAAACTAAATGACACTTCTAGGGCCACAGTGCTGGGATGCATCAGGTTAAGGTGTACCCGACACCATCTTTGAATGCAGAGGCACCTTAAACACGTGGGACCCCATATTCTCCAGTGTTAAATGAATAAAAGACTGGCATCAGTGTCAATAATAACTGAACAATTATTTACAAATTACCAAGAAATGTTAGGTCTTTACTTTATTTGAAAAGGTCCTTAGTCAAAAGTTTTTGTGTTTCGCATTTCCCTTAGATAAGTACTTCATAATGCCAGTGTTCACAGTACATTCAACGGTACAAACTCAGAGTCCATTTATCTAACATGTATGAAATACTACAGAGGCATGCTTCATTACATGCTCCGTGTTGGGAAAGGCTGAGGAACACCCAACACCTTCACTCACGCAAGTAAAACACGCTGCAGGTGGAGGCAGGACCGGTAGGGCTGGGTAGTCTGCACTTTAAATAAAGGGCATGAACGAGGGTGTGCCGAGGCTGAGCTGTCAGCTGCCGCACAGCTAACGTCACATGTCCGCGTTTATCAGTGTTAAGCTCACTTACAGCTGAGTGATATTCAGAAGTAAATATAAAACCCGCACGTCTAAAAACCGCGTCCAGGAGCTGCCAGCCGTGAAGTGCCATTAAAGCCCGAGGGAGCAGCCGTGCAGCAGCTAGCTGGGTGAATGAAGCCTCCCTGAACAACAAAGGCGCTCGTCGGCGCTCTCACCCACGGCCACGCTCGCTGCTGCCGGCTCCACACAGCGACACTGGCTAAGTGTTCATAATGAATGAGAGTGGAGGGAAACTTGGCTGGTTCCTGCTCCACCGGCCGAGCCTGTCAGCAAACTTCAGCCGCTGTGTCATCTACCCCACCAGCACCGCTGAGCCCCCGCGGCTGCTTCACCTTTCACGGATAGCCACTCATCTTATGTGCCTTTAACCGGAGCTGTGAGCAGGAAGAGCCGGAGACAGAAACACTAAGCTGTTCCGTATGAACACTACTTACAAATTGTATCTCTCGTAGCAAGTCGCCATCTTCGCTCCTTCTGCCCGACCTCAGTGACGACAGCAATGCGAGGACCTGCAGGCGTTGCCAGATAAAGCACAAAGCAGGCGCGGAGCCTGAAGTGCGCGTTTTTCCTGCCAAGCCCAGTGAACCTGGCACCCTGAGATAGACGTGGTGATGGGTGGTACTTGTAGTTTAATCCGGTTCGGTCGCTGCAACTGTCACTGGATGTGTGAACAATAGCGCAGCCGCACGTCACATGGTTAAGGGTTAAATCTGTTAGTGGGACTTTTACACCTGAGATCCTTTTTCTACAGCTTCTGTAAAAGTAAAAGTCTTCATTATGGACTAAATGAATAACTTGTTTCTACTTCACGGTTTAGATTTAAGTGCAGACAGTTGAATACACAAATACACACAAGCTATGGCTCAAACTTCCTGTTTCTAACTTAATTCTTAGTCTGTCGGGTATCAGATGAAGTCACAGTATCACTGTAGTTTTCCGTTTTCATTAAGAAAAATAGCTTTGGTTCAGCAGGCCTTCTGACCTCCTCCTTTCACCAATAAAGCCCTTTTAAAGAGCTTTATTGGTGGGCTAAGAAATTCGCTTATAATAAACATCTCGCCGTTTACACGTTGTTGACTTTACACTGAAATCAGATGGGACTTATTTGAAGACGTAGGAGGTGGAAAAAAGCTCAAAGAGTGCATCCAACTTGGACTAACCCTCCCATCGTGATTATTGATCTGTTCGTTTTTACGTTTGTTTATTTATTACGTGTGTGTGTGTGTGTGTGTGTGTGTGACAGAGAGAGAGAGAGATATGTTGTAGTGTTTTAATATCGTTGCTGTCTTGTGTATAGTATTTAAAATATATTGTATCTGTGTATTATAGCTTGTTTATACAAACTGACAGCGTTATGAAGTATTCACATTTACTTTAGGGCCTGACTTCCAAACAGGCATTATTCAGGCCTCCAAAAGTCCGGCAGCGGTGAAGGACCCTGGTATATAAGCTGAGGGCGCGCTCGTGCTCAGCCTTTGGGTCCTGGCTGTTGAAGAAGGGGGAGCTGGTTTTAAATCCTTTAGCATGTACACGGATGAACGCTCTGAATTAATAATGGAGGGTTTATTTGTAGAGCTCTGTGGTCAGAGTCATGCTGCAGAGCGCGAGGGATGAGCGGCACGTGATCCGCGGGTTAGGTGCTCAGCACGTGGCCGGGAGCCTGGCCTCGTTGCGGTGCTGGTCGTCTCCCTGCAGAAAAGGTGGGGTTAGGCGGTGGGGTTAGGCGGTGAGTCGGCAAAGCCCACCACCGGCTGTCGGAGAAGCTGTTAGGAGAGGAGTGTGAGTATTACATCAAAGGTTCTGTTTTCAGTCGGTGGCGATTTTAATTTAAATGATTAGTAGGAATGAGTAATCCTCTAGTATTAATATTCAGATACTTCGCTATATAGTTTTAGGCTAGCATAAGCTGCAGTAAAGCGTTATAATGGGGCAGTATTAAAATGCTAAATTGTACAGCTGACAGCCGCATCGGCACAACTTGGTGCAAAGAAAGTGAAATTTGCTTTTCTCTACCTAAACTGTAATCAGTGCAAATGTGTAGCAGTTAACTGGGATATGGTAATACTATTTTACAAAGCAAGCAAATTACTGCAGTATATAGTAATTCTGCTGGTGAGGTGCAGTTACCTGCCCTAGCACGGTGAAGGGGTTGTATTTAAAAATGGATTAAAGCCCTGGGAGTTAATATTGTAGGGACCTAAGGCCTCACTGTGAAGTAGATCTTTCTGAATATGGACTATGGATTTTAGCGTTTACCATATAAAAACTGACTGACTGGAAATTACGTCCTCTGCTTTCCAGAAAGCTGTAAAGGGCAGATGCAGTATAGTGTGTAGTCTGCAGCTGCGAGCTGACGGTGAGTGTTAGAAAGATCCTCTAATGTGATGTAGAAAGTAGTATGCTGATATGATGATTCATAAGACTAGAGTCTCTGAATACACAATGAAGCTCTTTCACAGTGCACTGAACAGCATATTACTTTTTAAAACGTGAACGTTACAATCAGAGCTGGTTGTAAAACTCTCCTTTGTACTCTGCAGACATTTCAGCACAGTCTTTCTGCTGGACATGGCTCTTCTGGGTAAGCCTGGACTCTAAACATTGTTCTGTGCCTTAATGTGGGATGATGATTGCATAGACTAGAGTCTCTGAGAAGCATGAAGTTGTTTTCACAGTGCACTGACCACAAAACCACACCAGCAGCCCATTTACTGCACATTACACAGACATTAAATCATGGCTGGGCTTTTTTCCAAAATTTGCTTGGTAGTTTTACATCTGTCCAACAAAGAGAACACACTTAAAGCTGGCGCTTCGTTGCTTTGAGTAAAGGTAGTCATACTCAAGTATGCACTTGATTAACAGTCTCCAAACCTTAGCACATGTAAAATATAAAAACACATTTACCATTTTAATACTTCAGATGTTTGAAACAGAAAAGTGTCCCAGTCATCTGGGGCCTTACTGATCAGTTCTCATGGGGAGAAGTTGTACAGTCGTGTCTGAAGTGATTGCAGTAATTGGGTAAAACATCCATACACATGGCGTCCCCGAATGTGTCCATTGGTATAAGTTGGGTGGTAATGGTGCTTTCTTTTGTCTTGTAGCTCGTCTGCACACAGTTGGTCTCTCCTTGTCTGTAAGTAAGAAACGTGGGTTCATTTTGGGGTGTTACCATTCATTACCTCTGTGAAATGACTTTTAGACACCATACTTGATCATGAACAGATTATACTAAGATATCAGAGCTAAGGCCATGTGTTCAAGTTGTCCAGTCTTGTTGATAAGTTGACCGTTGAAATGGAGCTGCCGTTTTGTCTGAGTTTGGTCGATGATGATTCAGTTATTCGGTTCTACTGATTTTAACTGAAGTCTACTCGCAGCGCACTGAGACACTCAGACTGGAACGTTTGCTGAATATATGGATAAGGAAGAACTTGTAATTTCATCACTGTTATCTTGTCAGGCAAGACTGTAGCAGCCCCAGCTGGATGACCTTCATGAACAGAAAGCAGGTTGGTATGAGTAGGTGGACTATTCAAATGATAATGGCTGCAGTTTGAGAAAATTTCTTATACAGTGTGTGTGCTGTAAATTGGGGATGTACTACATTCTGTTTGACGATGAGTTTCCCTGCCCTCTTAAATGTCTTAACTCATTTTTGTCCTTTAACAGGTGTTCAACTGTAGAGGTGGGACTCCCAACACTGAAGATGCTTGTCTGTCATCTGATGGAAGCATCAAGTCGGAACAGTACACGTTTTCCATTGCTTTGCTTAAGCAGCTTGTCTTCATCAGTGTGAATGTTGAGCTTTTTTTTTTTTTAACCACTGTATTTAAGGACAATAAAAAAAAAAGGTTGACTACACACGACCAATGGCTTTTTCTTCAGTGGGTTTATCACAGTAAACTCAGAGCCGTGTGCTTTGGAAGCTAATCTCAGTGGGTTAAAGTTCTGCCATAAGTTTTTTCTGCACTGATTAGATGTTTGTAACTGTATAATCCCCAAGCAGCTTAAGTTTACGGTCTCTCACATCAATGCAACATCACTGTACATGTATAAATGTGTGAAGCTTTACTGATGGGTGACTGTGAATACTGCATTAAAGTGCTGCACATGGCTAAACTGGAATGAAATGTTAGTGATGTGGCAAAGTAATCCAACCCCTTGAAACGATCTTATGCAAAGGAATAAAGGGCGGACCTGAAAGAGGCTTGGTCACGTGTTTCTACACTCTGAGCTGAGATACAAACAAAGGTGTCCAAAACCTGAGACATGTTTGACATGTTTTACGAACGTCCTCCTCCGTGAAATTGACTCATTGGCCACAAATCACTGAACAGGATGAGTCTCACGTAAGCCTGACCCTCTGACGGTAAACATGGTTTTATTTTGAAGGCTGAAGGCGACCCGGTAGTCCGTCGTCTTTGTTCTCATAATGAGCGGGGAAACTGTTCAGTCGACCTTTTGTGCTTGCTAGGAGTGCTATTAGTGGTAACTGCCTTCCCTTGGCTTTGGATGGACACGGACTTTCCTCCCCACAGAGGATATTTGAGCCACGACGTCCCGAAGCGGAGCAACTTGTCTGTTTATCGAGTTATCTCATGCTAACGAGTAGCGCTAGCTGGGTTCTGACAAAGCAGCTAACAGCGGCTAAGGTGAGCTTTTAGCTACTGACTTTGATCACTGACACGTTTCTTCACACCGAAAAATCATATGTGAGGTAAACTTTAAACAGCTCGCTCAGTGGTGAGTAACCTGTAGGGCAGCCGACTGCTGTGAGGACTTGTATGTTAGCAAAGCTGCATGATGTTGACGTGGAGCTGGATACCGGACTGCACGCGTAAACCAACGTTTTTTCTTGTTTGAGGAGCGAACAAATGTGTTTCGAGAGACTGAAAAAAGTTTGGGTTTTTTTCTTAGGAAAGGCTGGCCAAAGAATAAGGTAACTGTTGGCTAACACTGAGCTGAAGCTTTCGTCAACTTTCCCAGTTCCTCTGTGCTAAGGTGTCGCTGAATTACTGAGGGCACCCTCAAAGGTTGTCAGCTGAAACCAAACATGTAGACTGTTCTTCTGGACTTTAAATAGTGGAGTCTCGTTAAGAGCAGAGCCCTGTAAGTAATGTAGGTGGGGGCGAGTGTAACCTTTTGTCTGCTGAGCTGCTCGAACACACCCACAGGTGTGGCGATGACCCGAGGACGTCACGTGGCCCAGGCCTGAGGCCTCCTGAACAAGTATTTCAACTTTACAACTACACTGACAGCACATGCATGCTTTTCTCTGAAGCTCGTGAAGCTGCTCAGGAAGCCAACAGGACGTCAGAACTGTCGATTTTAACCGAGCTCCAACATGACAGCTGTGGTGGGCAAAGCGTGGGGGTGGGTGCGCTCATGGGGCAGCAGCGGTGCCCGGTCAGAGAACACTAAAGTTTTGACAGCTGAGGGCCAAAAGCTGCGTGGCAGTGGTGGTTGGGGCATTAAGGCTTGGACCGCTTGGATCTGGGGTGCATCGGGACGTCAGCATGAATTAAGCAGTCCAGTAGAGGAGTACTGGGAGGCACAGGAGAAGCTTCAGCCCATTCAAATTGAAGATCTGGCGGCAGGGAAGCATGAGACTGAAACTGTACTGGTTCCTAGGTGGTGGGATAGATATCTTCCAACTTCTTATCTGTGGCCAAGGAAAACTGAGCTAAGTGGACTACGACACAGGAAACGTGACGGTGGGAGTGGAGATACGTGGGAACGTGATACTGATGGAGACTTTTCTGATTATGGAACCCCCCCTCCATCCCCCACCCCTTCTCCCTCTCAGCTGACTTCTCCTTTTCGACTGTTTGCACACAGCTGGAACGTGGAGATTGTGCCGGAGCACTATGAGATCTGCTTCAACTTCCTACGCCACTTGTTTGACCTGTTTGTTGTTGGCTTCCTGTGGACCGTGTCACCTCCTGCCAAGCTTATCCTGGAGGTGCTGGGTGTCCAGGGAGCACTGAGACTGTGGTTTCATGGTATGGCTATGTTTTTTGTCGCCACGGTTGGTATGGCAGGATTACTCTGGTTGATCCAGGAGTATCTCCTGCAGTTTGCTCTGATCTATGGCATCATTCAGGCATTGGTAATCTCTGTCAGTGTTCGACAGAGTGTGATGCTAGGTGTGGAGGAAGAGAATGAGCAGACAGGAAAGGACACTGATGAAATGAGAGACACTAAGGAACACAAAGACAAGCCTGTGTCTGTTACAGACAAGGTAAAGACAAATTAAAGGTGAGTCCCTTTATTCTTGTTATACTTGTCAAAGTTATGAGATTTAATTGTTTTTCTGTAACATTAATGTGTTGTTTTTTGTCCAAGCTTCAGAATAATACAACTGTTTACTGAAGGCTTTTTAGTGTAGGGGCTCGCAGTTGTTACACAGTTAAACACTATGAGTCTGTGTAAGTTAAAATCAACTACTGTAAGAAGAAGAGAGAAATACTCAGTGCTCTTTCAGTGGGCATCCAGCACAAACACAGCAGGGACGTCCTGGATCTATTTTAACCTTGTTACCAAGTGAAAAACAAAAAAACATTTTGTGAGTGGTGTGAAACCAGCTCGAAGCTTAGACCTGCTCTGGGAGGAACCACTTCATTTCCCTGTCACCCCTGTAAGTTTGAATGATTCTGTGTTGTGAGTAAGATCCACTATCAGCTGTCTGCTGGGTTTCATGCAGCTTTAACAAACTTCACTGAGTGTGAGCTCCGCAGCTAAGCTAACACAGCCAGAGCTGTGGTTATTTGTATGGAGTTTACCTTCTGCAAACACCTGGAGGATCAAACTACATTCACTCTGTCAGCTCGAGCAAAATAGAAAAAGGGCGTCAACTTGTTTACTTTCACTTTTGGTTGAAATAATTATAATATGTTTGGGAGCATTCTGTGATCAGTGGTAAGAGTAGCTGGTGTTGGCTGTGAAACAAAGTTTCTCTTAACTGTGACGGAGTATTAGGGCCCCATTAAAAAATAAAAATATATATATTATTCATTTTGAGAATAAAGTCAAAATGTGGAGATTAAAGTTGTCGTCTCAAGGCAGGCACCAAAATAGCATTTCGACTTCTGACGTTAGTCTCAAGGTGGTCCTAATATTCCCTCATAGTTAAGTCTAACTGTAAAGCACCTATTAGCTGAGATAGTTAGTGCTGGAAAACTAACTTTAACAAACATTAGATAATATCAGCTGCACATTTAGTTACACACTTATTACAAGCTTCCAAAAAACAGTTCATATCCAGCACTGATGCTCTTTATGCTGCACTGAGGCACGTCAGTCTTCTACTCTACTCTAAGTTGGGCTACTGCACATGCTCACATCCAAGCATTTCAATCCAAGTCAGGAAAGCTGACGGAACTGATGGAACTGAAGTTTGGTTATGTCCTAATGTTGGGAGTTGCCTTTAGGATGATTGTTGATTAAATGATTGAATTAGGATTAGTGGATGTTGTGCTTCATGAGTGTATCTGCCAGTCTGTGCTGTGTGTGCTCCACATGGGAAAGAATAAAGACTGAAAAGGATAAAGGATAAAGGAATGCCAGTGACCAGCCAAAACAAACCACAGAGCTGCAGCAGTAATCAGGAGGAGATGTACAACAAGCTAAAGTGGCTTTTCTAAAATAAGCTCATGCTACCTCCGCAGTCTAGCCCTGAGAACATAAATGGGCAAATGCTTTAGACTCAGTGGAGAAGTTATTACTGAGAGTTCATTCAGTGAGGAAGACGTTGCATAACAACAACTATGGCTCCTATAGAACTATGGATTGTATCCAAAGGAAAAAACCACTTGCTCTTCAGTTTATTAAGAAATTAATATTAGTTAGAGAACATGAGAAGAAATCTAATAAATACTGGGAGCGCATTTTTTCTTTCTTTCTTTTCAGATAAGACCAAGAGGAATTTACTGATGTTTGGCATGAACCAAGAATGTTAACAACGAATGTGTCATCTCCACAGTTGAAGCACGCAGGGCGAGATGACGGATATAAATGACACCAGTGGATGTACCAAAATAATCTAACAAGAGCTCTCCCAGGAATATTCCAGCGTGATGATCCAAACCACACTGATAAAATCATACCGTTCCTAAAGGAGGAGAAAGCGGCCTGAATCAAATTCATTGCTACACATTCGGATCATTTTAAAGAGTTAAAGCAACACAGAGCCCTCCGTTAAAGAGCACGCAGAAACTTTTGTTGCATAGATTGATTCATGTAGAAAAGGTTTGGATTCCACATAAGAACAAATACCCGTCTGCATCGAGCTGTTTTTCTGCCTCCTGTATGGCGTTCAATAAGTAATTGACTTGTTCATGGACACTGAATTACCCTCATAAGACACTGTCAGCAGTAGCTTGCACACCTGACTCTGAAGGTCTGTGTTAGGTGCAGCTAGGGCTGAGTATCTTCACTGATTTCTATAACTGATTCCATTCGATTCCATTTTGACTCGGTCAGAAAAATTATAGTTCTGCTCATCAGTACATATCCATATTTTTATATCTGTGTATAAAAACAAAGCTGAGACTTTATCAGAGGTGTGAGGATCACAGCAGATGCCTTTCTGTCAAAGTAACTGAGGATAAAACACAGTCGGGTGAACGATCCACGCTCTGTGTTTACATCTCTGTGCTGAATCCGTGTACCTGCTCTCATTTACTGTTTTAGCTGTTTGGTGGTTGTTGTAGTTTTGTGAGGTTTAACCTGAGATTCTGGCGTTTCTGATCAAATAAATTTATATTTAAAAATCGATTCAGGATTTAATGAATCGATATCACTTTATTCAAGCTAAAATTGATTTCTTTAAACCCAGCCCTAGTTGCAGCCTATTGGTGATTTAACTACATGTTTTTTTGTGAACCAAAAGTGTGTTACTCTGTATGTAGTGTGCCTTATGTTGTTTTACGTTTAAACGTTTGCTATTGAGACCATATATTCCCCCCCAAGCAGGAAGGCCTCCAAAGGGAGGAATAAACTATAACAAAAGGAAGAACATCATCAGCTCATGTTTACCGTGACATGGGAAAGTACTGAATACATCCGCCTGTTTCACAAAGCAGGTTTATCAAACTTTCATGTTTGACTGGATACGGATCTTTGACATGTACGGCTCATGCCCAGTCTTGAATGAAGCAGAGTAAAATAAAAACATGCACTATAAGAAGCTTTTTAAACCTTACTTTGGGGAAAAGCCACCTAACCTTTTAAGTGTCTTTATCTGATTTGACTGTTACTTCTCAACATTGAGTTTTTATGTCGGGCTGACAGTGTAGTAACAGTACCAGCATTCTTCTCATTCATGTAGATTGGAACTGCAAATTACATTCCCAAATAACTACCAGAGGCAACATTAAGCAACAGTAATAAGCAGTAGTAGCATTGACAAGGCCTTTGGTTTAACTTTCACCTCTGAGATGGGAGCATGTTCAGTTGTAGAACAGCTGAACAGGACACTGGTGGGACTGTAACTCAGAGCTTGCAGTTCCACCAGATGTGCCTGTGCTGGTAAAAATGGCACCGGGTCTTTTGTTTTTTTTAATAGAAGCCACGTCAGGCTGCACAGAGCACATGAGGAAAGTATGAGGTTAGACACTGGAACAACAAAGAGAAGCTGTTAATTTTTCAAAATAAAAGACCCATACAGACTAAACGCTCTGCTTCCTAAACACTGCTGGCTTGATTTTTCTTTAAAAAAAGCAATAACCAGTACAGGGAATCTGACTGACAGCATAACAGGTGCTTCAGTGTCCACAGAGCCAGTGTTGGAAAGAAGTGCTGTGAACTATGAAGAAACCTGACATGTCCACAGATAGTTGTCTCTGTCCTGCATTTATAGGCATTTACAAAACACTTGTTGTGTAACAGACTGATTATCTTAGATTTCATTATTTCTAAAGATGTAAACTGAAGGAAGTTGTTTTTAAAAACTGTCAGCAGTTTGGTTTCACAGGCTGTTTCCCAGTAAATGATCTTTAGGTTAGCTCTGTTTTTGGAACAAAAATCTCAAGTGTTTTCTTCACGCCGCAGTTAACAGGATTTCATTAAACCTGTGCTCTTGAACAGAGTTTAGTTTTGGGTCAATTTAAAACAGAGGCAACAACCGCCGTGTTACAGTTGCCTCTTTTTTTAGCTAATTGTTGAGATATACCAGGCAGCATGCACACACATGCACTGATCGCTGTAGTCTCCTGACTGGCTGTTTATTCGGTGTGTGTCTTCCACAGATGGAGAGAATTTTCTGGCACCTCAAGTGTCCACCAGTATTCCAGTTGTATCACACCACCTCCAGCCCTCTGACATCACAGCGGTGGGACTGACACAGACTGTGGACTGCAGTGTGTGTTCTGCAGCGTAACTTAAGAATTGTGTTGCACATTCATTTCATATTCAGAGAAATGATACTTGTGTCACTTTATGTCCAGCACTACAGATCTGCATCTGTTTTCAGTGGATCTTACTGTTGTCACCAGAATGTTCTCACTGATAACTATGTTGCTGTTCTAATCTACAATAGAAAAGCTCATGAATGTTTAGGGCATGCTTAAGTGAAAGGGGAAAACACCCAGCAGGTACCTGTTTCTATTTTCTTCTTGTTTGTGGGACTACTGTTCCCATGAGACAGTCACTTGGTTTGAGACCAGCTGATTGCCTCTAGTGCATTGTGTTGTTGAGCAGAACTTGGAACAGCAAATCTTAGAGAGGACAGATGCAGCATTTATGAAGGGAGCCTCACTGAGACAATTTAGGTGAAGCAGAAATATCTTTGGGTCTCTTGAACACAGCAAGAAGCAGGAATAAACTCTGAACAGAAGTCTTACTGAACAGCACCACCAACAGTTTTCTCCTGCATCCTCTGGCCAGTTTTAGTGTGGCTCCTAATGCTCTTCTGACTGTGTTCATTGTGTGTGAGGGGCACATTTAAATCTGCCTTATGGCCCCGTTCAGTTTGAACTCAATTGAAGCTTGGCCTTGTAAATTTCCTTGACTTTAACCATTGTTCCTTGTTCAACAGCCTACCACTGCACAAGCTGACAGGCTCCTGGGAAATCAGGAAGTTATTCCTGTACCATCCATGTCAGCAGAGTTCAGTATCGGTCTTCTGTATTGTTTAGAGCAGGGGTGGGCAACTCCAGGCCTCGAGGGCCGGTGTCCTGCAGGTTTTAGATGTGTCTTTGATCCAACACAGCTGATTTAAATGGCTAAATGACCTCCTCAACATGTCTTGAAGTTCTCCTGAGGCCTGGTAATGAACTAATCATCTGATTCAGGCGTGTTGGCCCAGAGTGAGATCTAAAACCTGCAGGACACCGGCCCTCGAGGCCTGGAGTTGGACACCCCTGATTTAGAATCTGTGATGGTACTGACCTGTGACTTTGAGTTTGTATCCAGGGCACAGTACCGGCTCACTCAGTTGGACAGAGAGCTAATGTGAATGTTTGTTTAGGCAGGAAGCCTGGACAAGGGCTGAGCTAGTAGCAACCACCACTGGTGAGCTATAGCTACTCAAGCACATGCACACTACAGCGTAGACTGTATTAAAGCCATGAGAGCTCCTAAAGCCAAGAGTAGTCTGCAATTTTAATTTCTTTTTTTTTTTAGACAAAGAGAAAAAGATTAATGAAATATAATTCAGATCTTTTTTTAAAGTCCTAAAGGAAGTAGCTTCAGCACCGAGATGGTTGCTGTTCATTTATAAGTGATCAGATGTTTGGTGAAGCATGTGAAACAGCAGATCTATCTGAGCTGTAGAGTCTTCTGAAATCTTGGCATACGTTTGCAGCCAATGCTACATTCAAACTAAGAACTCGTTGAAGGAGCAGTACAGTGATTGTTGCTCTCTGTGAGGGATATGTGAGATTTTAGGAACTGGCACAATACCAGCAACTGACTTTAAAGTATTTTCTGTGTACACTTAGATTCTGCCTTATGTTGTTTTCTGTGCCATGATATTGCTTTATTGAAACTTAACTCACAACGTAGGTCGCACTTTTCCTCCACAGAAATGTCACGGAGGGCTTTTCCATCCACCGCTACTCTCGTATAGATGACTGTGTTTAAGTATGTGCCGCTGAACCATTTATTCCAATAACACTTATGGACTTTGTTTAGCTGCATCAGCCTGTGCGATGATGAAGCCTTTGGGCAAAATAAACTGAAATATTCTTGTTTTATTTGTGTGTGCATGACGTATAACAAAACTACGGAATTTAGATTGATGAAAATATAGCGTAAAATCAAACCATTACTGACACTGCACTTCACTGCACAACAGAGTTCAGAGTCTGCTGATGATAGTTAAAGATAGGAGATGTAAATCTGCTGCTTTTCCTCATCTTACTGTAACGTAGAAGAGACCTCAGAGGATGCAGCTTTAAAGGGCATCATTGGATCCTTTGGCCATGCTCCATTTGTCCAATAAACAATTCAAATAATGATATGGTACTTTTTCTATAATGTCTTGATGCATTCTCAATCATCCAGGAAAGTAAATCTCCAAAAGTTGATTCTGTTCATCTGGACGTGACATCTGAAGAAGTCACTTGGATGAGTGACGAAACGTTTCTCCCACAAAACGCTACGTCCAGATGAACAGAATCAACTTTTGGAGCTTTTTCTATAATCTTACAATCTTAATCTTGCTTTTCTCCAGTTTTTGGCCACGTAATGAAATATTTAAGTGTTGGAAAAAGTTTGATTTTATAATATTGTTCAAGTAAACAGGTTACACCAAATCTTTACAAGTCTATGTGTATACTTCTTTGTTACCTTGTATTAATCACTTGCCTGATGCTGATCCCTTGCAAGGAAAGCTTTTTTTCGTGAGCAGCTAAAACACCAGTGGTGGATCGCTGTAGGAAGGACTCCTTCTGTGTCTAAGGTGTTGTATTAACCTGGAAGAAACAAAGCAGGGAAAGATTCCTATTCATCACCACTTTGAAGGCAGCACTACCCCGAGGTTACACTGGATTTTATTATCCTATAGACTAATAATAGCCGACATTTTTTGATTGAATTGAATTCAGTTTTATTTATACAGTGGCAAATCACAACAACAGTCGCCTCAAGGTGCTTTATATTGTAAGGTAGACCTTACAATAATAAATACAGAGAAAAACCCAACAATCATATGACCCCCTACGAGCAAGCACTTTGGCGAGAGTGGGAAGGAAAAACTCCCTTTTAACAGGAAGAAACCTCCAGCAGAACCAGGCTCAGGAAGGGGCGGGGCCATCTGCTTTGACCAGTTGGGGAGAGAGAACAAAGAC
>VUQG01038517.1:0-16531 GCA_015106755.1 Etia nguti
GATCTACTACACAATATAAAGCGCCTTGAGGCGACTGTTGTTGTGATTTGGCGCTATATAAATAAAATTGAATTGAATTGAAAAATCAAAATTAATGACTGTTTATATAAGGTCAAAATGACTGCAAATGTTTATTCATCTTTTTACATTTTTAGATCTTGCTCACCAACATTTAATGACCATATTCCAATAGGTGAATATATTTTAATATAAAATACTGTCTAAACACATTCAAACCATATAATTGAAAAGATTTTGTGATATAATCACCACATCATGGTTAGACTCTGCAGTTAAAGGGAACAGTATGTTCAGTGGGGAAAGTAAATATGTATCCAGGAACAGGAGAACCCTGTGGTTGTATCTGTAAATGTACCGACTAAGCTCATGATGCTATAGATTTTTAAGCACAACAACCACAACATTTTCCTAACTCTAAACTTGCTTTTTAATGAGAAATACTCATTAACTGAAAAATGAACAAGTAAGTGCAGTTAAAACGAATCAGCAACTGAAAAATAAGAAAACAAGTTTAAATATATTTTCATATGCTGGTGCATACACATTGAAGCTTTTTTTCTTCTGTTAAATGAAACTGCACTGCGTGTCTGCGACTGCACAAAATCACATAATGTCCAGTAGAGACACCCTCAGTTGACAATATCTCTCAGAATTACAATCAGCAATTTACAATCCAAAGAATCACCATGAAGTCAAACGTTCACCGAGTGTTTTAGAGAGCAGCTAACTCAAGTTTGGTAAAATCGAGGATGCTGCATTATCAGTTCCTCCACTGCTGTCAATCTGTTTTCAGACTGAACATCATTGATTAAACAAGAATATGATTCAAGAGCGGCAGATTGAGATGGATGTTTTCCTCAGTCTTATTATATTTGCCACCTTCAATGCAGTGCAACTTTTTTTCCCCACAATCTCTACAAACCTCAACTGCATTTTATATCTGTCCATTACTCTCCATGAATCCCCCTGTCTGCTTTTAGATTAAGCCACTACACATTTCATCCGATTGTAATCCACAGCAGACATCTTATTTCAACAAAACCAAAGTTTTGCCACATTAGTTTTGTTGTTGCTCAGTTTAATAATGGTCACAACATCTGATTACATGGATTTTACTTGACTTAGACTTAGAAACAGTTGTTTTGTTGTATGTATTCTCATATCACTGCTACTTGTAGCTTTAACTTTGTAAAAACATACTAGGGTGGTATTTTTCATGATACTGCTTTATGTACTGAACAGTGTGGTGATAAAATTAAATAAAAAGTTTTCTGCAGAGTGGAAACTACAATATTTGGATCCTCCTAGACATCTTGAATGCTGCTTACTTCTTGATTTGCATTGATATTAGAACGACTCTCTTTCTGCTCTCTTGTTTTCCTTCAGTGCTGTTGCAGATATAGTTGTACTGCATTGTTTTCATAAGCTTTATTGGAATTTCGGTTAGCAAAATCAATCTGGAGTTCTGTGTTTACATTCAGCATGAGCAGCACAGTGTGGTGGATTGATCTGTTTGGTGTGAATGTGTACTTTTTTTAACTATGTGTAAATTTCCCCATGTGATTTTGTTCCATAAGTACAATCTTAAATGTTACATTTAATGGAATCTGGTCAAATTAAATGAGCACGATTGGTATACATTCATTTATACCAAGCAGATTTTCCTTAATGACTCAGAAAAAATTTCCATTTAGGAAAAATGTATTCATTGTTTGAATACACTGATATTTATGTGTTTCAGTTGCATTGTATTCAAAATTATTGCTTTATGTTTTTTGAGGATGAAGAATTGTTTTTGAGACTTCACTAAGACTGGAAACCATCATTCTTTACATACATACTGTAGAGTGTAAAAAGTTCAAAGGTACCATCACGCAGTAGAAATGTTGTTGCATTTTAGATCTTGTGAATTATTTTGATGATTAGCTGGTTCTTCTAACGGTTCTGATAAATAATATGTGGAGCTTTTTCATTCCATTGTCATTAATTCACTTTGCCACTGTATACTCTGAGCTTAACCAAAATGTTAGTCATAATGCCAATTATTTTGTTGCCGTTTTCATTTATTTATTTATATTTGGATTTTCTTCTTTCTTGAACATCCTTTCATGGGTTTTAATTTTTTTTAAAGTTGTTTTTATTAATCTAGCAAGAACTGGCAGGGAAGTTAAAACCGAGCAGAAATAAATGAGCACTAGATCAAATTTTTGCTCTTAAAAAAAGTCTCCTTCTCCATCTCATTCTGAACTCGGACCTTCCTTTCTCCACACTTTGATCTCCCCTTCATGTGTTTCTCAGCTACTGGAAAACCCACCTTTTTGCATCATAACTGTTTTGACAGACACACACCCACTCAATTCTGATCTCACAGAAATTTTCCCAAACAAACTTTCAAACAACACCATATGCATCTGTCTCGGCACCGTCATGCATCCATCTACGTGCCCACCTCTTTAGCCATTTATCTTTTGTCCCTGCAGTGAGCTGAACATCTGTTTATTCATCCATCTCAGTGCCCTATTAAATCTCCATTCATCTCTGTCATTTATCATATTTACAATTCATCAGTCACCCACACATTCATCTGTTCAGCCACCCTTCAAGCACTTGCCTGCAAGAAGACTTTAATTTGCACACAATAAATTGCCTACATACTCATACACATATCCCCTATGTGTTAGTTCAAACCAAGCGCACCAAATGCACAAAGCCATTTTGAAGCAATAACCCATCAACAGATATAGTCACTGTATAAGCATATACTGTAGTGTACCTTCAAGTGCACATGAATACTTCCAGGGGCATGACAAACATCTGCTGGAGCTATCATCTCCATTTATACACAAATCCATGGGAAGTGATTCAGGATGTTTTCTTTAATAAGTAGAATGTCAAAAGTGCTACTATTCTCTTTGTAAGCCATTCATTCAAAACAGCACACTTAGTTTTAAGAAGAGGGGAAATACTTGCTAACTACTGTTTAGGGAGTGCGACGGTAGTTTTTCAAAGTATCTCTAAAAATAAATCACCTTTGCTTCAAGTAAATCCCAGATTATGAAAGAACGGGAAAAGTCAAAAGCCACATTTTCATATGGAAAATATCAGTTCACATTTAAGCATGATTGTTGGCCCCACACAGACCAACCCTTCTTGAAGAGCAGGAGCTGTATTCCTCAGCGGCACCCTTTGAACGATCGTGTGTAAAAACCAATGACCGAATTAAGGAGGTGGGCTTGAGAAAGAATGGCAGACACAATGAGAAGCTGGAGCTAAAATATGAATTCACTTTAGCAAAAGACATTTAGACCAATAAAATGTTTCCTTTCACAGCAATAATTTAACTGCTTACATCGAAACTCTGAAATTATTATGAGTGATAATAATGAAAACAAAATGTACTGCTTGATCTACTGACATAATTCCAATATATTCAACAATCCAGAGGTACCGTGTTTTTAGGCATATTTTAGGCATTCACACATGTTGGTTCTTCACTTCTACTTCTGTATCTATTCTTGTTTTTCCTTGAGCTGTACTTCCAGTTTTATACCTGGAGAGAATGGGATCATAAACTGAACTTAATTGTCTTCTAGCTAGCTGGAATTAAATATTGCCTGACCCAGCCTGCATAGCCCCATCCAAATAACTGACACACCTATTTTTGAGATGTCAGACATGGTGGAGTCAGACCCTCATATATTTAAAACTTGAGAACTGTCTGCGCACATTCAGTTTATTATATATACAGTTGAAAAATTGCAACAAATAGAAAAAAATAAACCATCTACAGTAAGTTGCTGAGGACACAAAATTGAAGAGCAGTGTGAGGAATTACAATGCAATGCTCAGAAGTCAGCCAACAGATGCCAAAGAAAGCTTGCATGGGTTTCATAAAAAACTTGTCCAGAAGAGTGAGAGAAAGGTGGAGGAGATCTTATTCAGGATATTGCTTTCCTCTGCGAGTGCTCCAGTTCGAGGTTTCCAATCTCTCACCTGCAGCGAGCCGTTGAAAACTTTGAATAAGCTTGTCAGCTGATGTGTGTCAGAGGTTGCAATGAGTAAGTTTTGGGCATTGAAAACCTCCTCCTACAAATCAAAACCATTCTGAGTACTGAGACAAGTGTGTTTTGAAATATTCTCTGTGGAGTTATTAATGTGTCAGGCTTTTTCTTTTTTGAAACCCTTACTTTTTACAACTACACTTCAGGCAACATCATACAGCTCAGAAGGCGTCTCATTTCTGTTGACAGCTTAACAGTAAAGGAATACTACAAAAAAAGTGTTTGTAAAAAAACTAATTCCAAAATCTGTAGTTTAATTTTATTACCAGACCTGATTACCTTATTTCCTAATAGTCAGCAGGGACGGGTGGATAATCAGATTTGAGATAACGGGTTTTGGTTTAATGAGGGTAAAATAAATGATTTGGCTCTTTGAAAGCGCAGCACTCTTGTCCTGTATACAGAGCACAAGTGTCTGCTAATGAGTGCCTCAGTCATTAACAAGCTCTCCAACAAACTGATGGGAGACAGAAGTGGGTAAATCTAGTGCAGCTCTCTGATCAAATATGTATTTAGGAGGGAAGTTGGGCAAAAGGGAGCTGTGGACTTCTTACGACAGGTGACTTTTTACAATGTTGCGGTCGTCTTTAAATCCTTGTGGGGCATTTTATGCTGCTCCCTGGCAGTCCTCAAGAGCTACTGTGTTGCAGGGCTTTTTTTTTTACCCAAGCAACCAGATGCAGCTCATTAACATTCAGAGAAATGCAATAAATGCCAAACACTCACACTGAAGAGCTGGAAATTGGTACCACTATACAGCGTACTTCAACTGTACTCTCTCAGTAATTGTTCCAGTGGTCCCCAAAGTCTGAAGTGAACACATTCTTTCATTTTTTAAATGATGACCTTTGCCATAACTACATTCATGGACATGCCTAAATAGGACCTTGACCATAAAGTCGGGTGCTTGACACTGTTGGGAGTGAACATGGTCACAAAACCAACACAATATGGGCAGTTATGATAAATGGGCTGGATCTTATGTAGCACTTCTAACACTCACACTCCAACAGAGAGCAACTTGGGGTTCAGTGTCTTGCTCTGCTATCCAGCTAGTGATTGAACCACCAACCTTCTTATTTGTAGATGAGCTACTCGAGCTCCTGAGCTACAACCACCCAAGCACAGAAGTTGTAGTATGGAAACATTTCTCAGTTAATATTCTACTACTACAAGTAGTAGCTTTGTAACTTGCAGAGCTACTACTTGTAGCAGTAGCTTTGTAACTTGGGGATTTTTAAGGTGACCTTAAATTTCAGGTCAGGTTAGTTTTTTTTTTAGTTTTTTTTTTACATAGTTTGCAAAATGCAGCACATAAATAGTTAGAAATATAAATATGCTGTTGGGGTTGAATTGGATTTACGGGTTGGACAGCTTTTCACTCCACCAGATGATCAGTAACGCCGGTTCACTTTCCCTGTCATCCAGCAACATAAGTCCTGCTGGAACTGACAAGAAAGCCTTTGTGTTTCACTTCAATGGAAGTTAGTGTAAAAATTTTGATATAATTGTGTGAGTCATCACATGAGGACATTTTTCTGTTCATGTCACGTTGTTCTCAGTGCTACAACTAAAAGGTTATCACTTTTAAGACTTACATTTTGACGCCTCTTACTGAAACTTACCTTGAGAATTTGTCAAAGCTGGGATAAATCTTTTAATGCTGCTGAATGCACCACGGTCAAACCTGCTGCTGTTGATTATTGAAACCATTGTATATAGCAGGGGTGGGGGAACTCCAGGCCTCAAGGGCCGGTGTCCTGCAGGTTTTAGATGTGTCCTTGATCCAAAACAGCTGATTTATATGGTTAAATTACATCCTCAACATGTCTTGAACTTCTCCAGAGACTGGTAATGAACTAATCATTTGATTCAGGTGTGTTGACCCAGGGTGAAATCTAAAACCTGCAGAACACCGGCCCTTGAGGCCTGGAGTTCCCCACCCCTGGTATATAGGTTTGATTTTTATATATTCCCTGGAGTGTCCTTTTATAAGTGTAAGTGTAGCGAACAACAATAAAAAAAAATTGAATCTTGTATAAGCTTCAAAGATCATATATATATATATATATATACACTTTAGCTCTCCTGTGTGGTAAAACACCAAGATAACTTATGAAACAACCTTTCAAAACCCCTGAGAATTGTTGTTTTCAACAGTCGTTTGGTCTCAGGGGATATTTTCTGAACATATGACATTTTGGAGAAACAAGGGTTTCACCCAGTAACAACAACAACATGTGAAAATGGACACTCCTGAGTTCAGTTATGTTGTTACATTTGTCTGCGACTGCCCACGACGCAGCTTTGTAGCAGTTATTTCCCACCTCAATCACTTTTCAACTTCTCTGTCTCACCTTCACCAAAGTGGTAGAAGTGTGAAAAGCTTTGGAGTGTAACATGTTTTTCCTTAAATTTGAGTGTACACCATCTGGGGATACCCCTGCACAGACAACATGGCAGCCAAAACCTGTAGCAGCTTAAACTACACGTGTCTACCTGGGTTTGTTGGCTGCCCTTGAGAAAGTGAGTGGGAGGGAGAGGAAGAAAAGACAGATGGAGCGGGGAAACAAAGAAACCTAAAACAAGACAGGAACTCAGGACAATTTAACAGTTATTTACTCCTATCTGTAAGTTCAGTAAGAAAGATCTATATTGAGTCGTCTGTCCACTTTCCTTGTTGCTTGCGCTGCTTTTTTTGCTCACAGATGAGCTCTGTGCTGCGTGCAGCTTAACTGGAGAACACCAGAACGTAATGCATACTGTTTGCCTGGAGAATACCTCCAGGTATTTGATGGAGGTTTTCTCTGGCTTTAGATTTTATAACAGACTTTTCTGTGCCAATAATTAATTCACTCAAGTTTCAAATACATCCTTAGGATAAATTAGATCCAAGCAGTATGGCCATGTTTACATCTAGTTTTTAGTAGAGCATCTTCGAACACTGGAGTACAAAGATGGTCTTTGGTCTTTGGTTAAATCATGAGGCAAGAAATCTATTCAAAGAAAAATCTTTGGAACAATCCATTGCCTCATGCAATCACACTAGCAGTCTGTATTATTTTTTTTAACTTATATTTGGGAGGTTAAAGTCACTATAAAGGAAGGAAGTATTTTAGATCTGTGTCATAATATGGAGTGTGTTCATAGTCTTTACATGATTTACTAAAGCTGTTTTGAAAGCCTGTCAAGTCTGTTCTAAACTTTACATCATTGTTAAGAATTTGGAAACAATGAACAGACTGAAGAAGAGAAATTGTTCTCAAATCACCCAATTTTTCCAAATAAGGAGCATCCTTTTCTGATAGTAGTGTCCATAATAGTCCCTAGACTTCATGCTCCATGTGCCATAAATGGTAGCTGTAAACAGAACTGTAAGTTTCCTCACTTTTGTGGTTTTTCCCTTCATGCCTGCTTCTTCATTCTGCTCATCTGAGCCTTTTCCTTCTCATATTTGAACTGAGGTTTGGATTTTTGGGTTTACGAGAAGTGCCCTCTACTTTCTGACATTTTAATCTGTTTCTCCCTGACTTTTTGCTACGCCTCCTTTCTTTCTTTATGCTACCCATCTGCCTTCACATCTTTTCCGGCTCTCACCTTGCTCTTTCTATTCCTTTCTCTATCCATCCTCTTCTCTCTGTACTTTTTCATCATCCTATCATTGTCAGGTTCTTTTCACCCCATCGAACACTCCTTTCACTTTAATTGCTTGCCTAACAGCCTCTCTTTCTCTTTTCTTTCAGCCCTCACCCCCTTCCCTTTACCCATCCCTCTTTTTTTCCCCTCTTGGTATTTTACACAATGGCAACTGACATTTCTGGCTGATGCCTTCTTCTCTCTCTTGGCCTTTTTTTCCACATTCTTTTTTAAAGCTCCTTTTTTCAGTCAATCTCAGAAGCTGCTTGCTTTCTTCCATTATGTCCACCCTCCTGTTGAACTTCTCTCACCAAAGAAAAGCTTTAACTTTTACATGTTCAAAACTGCTTGAACACGTAAAAGTTACTTCTCACTTTAAACGTCCAAAGCTGAATGGGAATTATTAGCAACACTTCTACAATCAGCATAAATTTGCTTTACCTTTTCTCTTGTCTGCATTGTTCTGAACACACTTGCATAATTTTGAGCAACAACAACTACAGAAATAGGCATCGATTCATAAAATATTTCTAATTTTGATTAGAACCTGTGAGGCTATTACCAAATAAGTGACAGGTATGTCAGAGGACAAAGCTTTATAAAGGCAGTCATACAGAACTTCCACATACTGTCGCAAAATTTATTCAATTACAACATTTTGGTCCATGTGATATTCATCAGGTATATGGGCAACATGTGATGACATTAGTAGTGCCATGTTCGTTCCTGTCTTTGCCCTGAGAAATACCTCAATTATTCATAGCATAAATTCACTGAGATGAAACACTCTTCGGAGATGTTGGTCCACTGTATTCAAATGGCCTTCACAGCCATCACAGGTCCATCTAACAGGACCTTTGGGATGTGTCATGATGAAGGGGATCCCATCATGTCAATATGGACCAAAATTTCTGAGAACTGCTTCCAGCTTTTGAATCTATACAACAAGTAATTAAAGTCAATGGACTGGTTCTTATGTAGTGCTTTTCTACTTGAGCACGCTTTATATAACATGCCTCATTCACACAAGCACTTTTTTCCTTGAAGTTCAGTCCTTTTCCAGTCATACTTAGGCATGCAGACTGGAGCAGCCAGGGATTAAACAACCAACCTTCCAATTACTAGATGAGCGGCACTACCTCCTGAGCTACTGCCACTAAAGGCAGTTCTGAAAGCAAAATGGGATTCAGAACAGCAATGTGTACTTTTAGTGTGTCTGAATTGAATGTGGTCATCAGTTAATATTTTGGTATATCAAATAATTTTGCTTTTATACCTATTTATATGTTTTCAGAATCTGAAACATGGTGAAGTTATATGGCTATTATTCAAGATCTGTCATCAATATGATAAGATGTGCTGATCCCGTATTATATCACATGTAATAATCCAATCAGAAGTTCAAGTTGATTTTTCTTTTATTTAATAACATAAACTCATATAAATAAAAGCAAACTGCAGGGCTCAAATTTCCGAAGCATTAGTGGGAAAAGTGAGGCATGTTTACACATTAAAACACCCAAAATCCTCCCAGCAATACTAGTGACACAGAATACATCTCCCACCTGACCGTGTCAAAACACGGTTCTTTAAGGCAACTGCCAAGCAATGCTTCCTCTCCTCTAGCCCATGTTGCTCATGGCGACTGTTTCTAGAACAAGAATACGATTTGTACCGAAGTAGGGCGTTGTGTGTCTGCAGGCAGCATTGCAGAAATAATGGTAGAATACCCGGGGCAAAAGGAAGGACTACAGAAAAAAGCAAATAAGGATCACATACTTGATTTTGTATCTTTCTGATTTCAGCAGCTCCTTGTTCCATGCACATCTTTTCTTATATAAAGATTAACAAGGTAACACTGACGAGGTAGCGTCATTTCATTCAGTCAAACGGAAATGCCCCTGTAGACGTCATTTAACAGAATGAAATGACACTACCTCGTCAGTGTCTTTTCAGATGCAAAGGCAGAGTATGGCTTTCTTATGTATACTTCTCTTTCCTCCTCAGTATTACTTTCAGATCTGCTTCAAGATTTAAGAGCTACTTCTATCCTATTTAAAATCCAGGAAATCGGAGGAACACTACATTGTCATATCATTCAGTGTTAAAGCTCAGTAGAGTTAATTCATAAAAAAATACTTACAGCAAATAACTCATTAAGAGCTTCAATGCATTTCAGCTGGGATCAAATGGGCAAAACACAAGCTTCTTTTGAATTCAAGCCTGAATTTGCCTTTTCAAGGATTTTCAACTGCATCTCGCAGTCATCTCTTCCTTGTAATGCACAGCTGAGCCAACATAAACTGACAAAACAAAGCAGAAATTAAAACAGAATGTATTTAAAATAACAGATTTAATTGGATGTGTTGCTCTTTTTTAATCCACAGAAGTTATGAAACAGCAGGTTGGATATAAGGATAAGAAGATATACATGACACAGTTGCTTCAGTCTGATTTATTAATTACCTGCCAAGTGTGGAATATGTCATGTTTACAATATGCATCTTTAAAACTTTTTAAGGATTTTTTGTTTCTTTACATCTAAAGATTTCATGAAGGCTGCTTAATCTCATCCACTTGTTCTATATGATCGCAGTGCAAAGATGTATTATATGGCTTTATAGCCTTCTCCTTTTTCTATTTCTTATCAGCCCTAGAGGGAGAACTCGGATTAACAACTCCTGTAGAGGAGAAGGTTGGTAGGAGGAGATGGCAGAAAATGTTAATACCTTGTAAAATGTGCAGTCTTATCTGGTTCCTACCTTTGTATCAGATCCAGTGTTTGTACCCTGTACTGTAGATCCATTTTGTTTATTCCGACAAGGTCAAGAGAGAATAAAGAGAGGGGTGATACATGAGTCCCACATATGTAAGTGGGGAACAAAAAGACGACAAAGTGTTTGAACAATAAGAGTAATACAAATGTAGAAACAAAAAACTGTGGGGTAATTATGGCTAAGACCTCAACTGTCTCTGCTCTAACTGATGTCAAGACACCTCCAGTCTCCAAATAACCTAACTGAGAAAAAAGCCTTTTCTTTTCTTTTGTTCCTTTCAGGGCATTATGCAGACTAACAGTGCTCATTGAATATACAATGGATTCTTACCAAGCACTGATAGACCTCCTGATAGGCCAAAAAAATAAGAACACTCAAGCTGAAGTACTTTGCAAATGCTTGGCGCAAGTGATTCATTGAAGTGACACACTGTCATTTCCAGTTCCTGTGCTTAAAAAAAAGAAAGAAAAAAAAATCACCATGTCAATTAGTTTGCAAATCATAAAATATGACTTTCACAAAAAAAACATGCAAAATCAAGATCAGTCAAAACTCTGTTATTCTTACTGTCTGAGAAACCAGTAAAGCTCAAACATTTGCAAAAGGACTTTTTTCTAAAATTAATAATGAACTCTGATTCATAGATTTAAAAAAGTTTAACGGTCACATTGGTTTTTACTGAAGTTGTTACATTTGGTTAAGGCCACATTAGGCCCACCAAGCAAGACCCTAAATGTAACTGGGAGCTGCAGAAGGTGCTTGTTAGTGATCACTATAATTGGATCCAGCTGCACCACCTGAAAGAGTTGTTAGGATAGAGAAAGGTGGCGCGGCTGTGAGAGATGGCAGCGTTCGCTGATCGGTCATCTACTTCGGTTCAGACTGAAATATAGAAAAACATGGATGGATAGGAGACCTGCTGACTCTTGTGATCCTTTGACTTTTCCTCTGCAACAAAATGAGGATGGCATTTAGTGAAATATCACCTGTTACTGGGTCGACTGTCAAGAAGTGTAAAATTTATATATTTTACACAGTAATAATTTAATAAATTGATTTTTGAATCTCTTTAGTACTTTTACTTATAAGGAAAACCATCAACATTCCTGTCAGCCAGTATCCAGAAAAAGCAAAGAATGTGACAAATATCATCAAAGTATTAGTGTTTTATCAACATATAAATACCATTCTGAGCTAGACATTGATCATTTTACAAAACACCAAACTGACTTTTACATTTTTAAATGACCATTAAAAGAACTATTTACAGAATGTGCATTGAATGCTTTGACAGCAATAGAGGAGAACTTTGCCTATTTAGTACTGATGCTTGTTCTTTGGATAATAAATAATATTGTATCTTCGTAATAACTTCAGACAAATACCAACCTAAAAGAAATGAACACCATGTAAGATTTTATTTAAAGGCTTGAGTAACTACTACAGTATTATCTAACCTTCAGAAAAACTGACAAAGATGGTCTTCGGACATTGCCATGGCAACTGTGCACATCTAAACTGCACAGCCAACTCGATGCTGCTCACAGTATTTTTTGTAAAGGGCTTGCATCTGTTTCCTGGTCAGATCTTTGTGCATATCAGTTTTGGTCAAGTTACTTGAAAAAAGTACTTCTCCAAAAAAGTAATCCGGTTACTTTACTGATTACTTATTTTCAAAAGTAATTAGTTACTTAGTTACTTTTTAAAAACATGATACACAACCTGAATAGGTAATAAACCAATAGACCTTTCAGCCCAATTCTATTTTTTCTGCATAATCCATCATATAAAATGTAATCAAATGAAAAAGTCTCTTTTTAAAACTTGTTTTATTAGTTTTAATCTTTTAACTTCATGAACATTGTATCAAGCAAAAATTAAACTATATGCAACTGTCTCTGACTTGAAGAAATGTGTTTAACATTTAAACCCATTTTCTTCATATTCCAGCATATGAAATAAAATAATGTTTTATGTTTACACTCACTCTTTCAAATAAATGCAAGTAAAACACAGCAGAAAATAAATAAAATCAAAGACTCAGCGGCACCAAGTCCTGTTGCTCTTAAATCTATTTTCACCTGTTTAGCAGGAGTGGGGCGGGTGGAGGTTTGCCCGGGGGCAGGTGTGCCGCAGCGGTCATGTCAGTGGGGGGATCCGGGGGTTTCTCTGTGAATTTCACATTCCCATTGCAAGGTACTGAAGTTTAGGGGGGGTTTTTGCTGTAAAAATAAGTTTTCTTCCCACGCAGTGTACAGCGGACTCTAATGATTTTGTCACTTTTTACGGAGTCAAACTCAAAGTAAGGTCAGTACTTACACGCTTTAAACGCTGCACCGTCGTACTCTCTACCACACTCGATATATAAAACTTTTCTTAAAAACTTCATGAATTTTAATTTAAACACAGTGAAAGTGAATTTTGTTTTTCTTGGTAACCACTGTCCTTGTGTGAAACCATGTGTGAACCACTGTTACTCTGTTTAGCAAGTCTGGATCTATATGGTGATTAAAACTACCTAAAGACATCCTATTACTCAGAGAGATCTTATCAAGGCCATCTGCTGATTCTGGTTTGGCGCTCAATGGAGTCGGTAAGCTGGACAGTTTGCATTAAATTATCAGTCCAGCTGAATCACATATATCACAAAAGTACAGCCAACATTATGGAGTAATGTTCAGGAGCTAGAATTCAGGAGATATCAACTAATAGAAAGGTTAGTGGTTCATTTTCTGGTTGCTCCAGTCTGCATGCCAAATATCCTTGGGCAAGATGTTAACCCCAAGTTAGTCTCTGATGCATCCATCAGAGTGTGAGTGTTAGATAGCAAGCACTTAAGAATTTAAACAAAAAAGGTGTTAGTGTGAATGACACATGTTGTATAAAGTGGGTAGGGTAAAAAGAGCAATATAAAAACCCAATTCTTATATGGTTGACTAGAATTGCATTCAGGAGGATGGCAAAGTCGTTCTAGTTGTCCATCATCTTACCCTGTTCTGTTTGTTCTGTTCTTAATCATGAACCTATAATTAAAAACAGTCATCTACAAGACATAACACCACAACACCACAGACATAACACCATCTGTGAAAGTGTGGAAAAAAATATCAGAAACATAGTTTCAAAAAGTAGAAATTGTGGCTTTCTGGCACAACCACCCTTGAACACATACTCAAAAGGCAACAACTGGGAAAAAAAGTCTGTTTTTTTGTTGTTGTTTTTTTTTATGCAAAAGATAGAGCGACTTGTGTCTCATAGCAACAGGGCATTTTACATTCATTGTGCCAGAGCCAGCTGTTAGAAAAAGCTTGTCTTTCATCATACAATACAAAGTAAATCCTGTCAAATAAAAGTGCTGTATTTAACTGAACTGGATCATACTAAGCCACGCCAGGCTAACTTTCAGAGTCGAACTCCTGCAGCTCTGAGAGCGATCGGCTCCGGATGCATCTCGTTAGGATGGCCCACTGGAGGCCTGTGCTACTTCAAACACCTCCATGCTGCCGCTGCTACTGCTGAGCCTGCTGGCTGCTCACGGCTATAAATAGAACCCAATCTGCAACCCCACCTAATGAGCACGATCCACTTCAGACCAAACTATCAACTACCAGCCACTGTGCGTGTGTGGGTGTGTGCGCGCGTGGGAAAAGATACAGCTGACCATGCTGTTTTGATCATCGGTCAACTGCAAATCACGGCCCGCCAAGGAGCGTGTGTGTACATGTGTGTGCATCAGACCCTTGCTGTCTTTTGTTGCTAAATATAGACAAAGCAATTTTCCGAGTTGCCTTGGCAGGATGATGGCAGCACGACTAGCAAATAGTCCTCCCTCTATCGGTCTTTCTCTCTCTCTTTTGCTGTCCTTTAAAATTCACATTCCCATTTTTTATTTTTATTCGTATTTGTTCTTCATCCTCTCTCTCTCTCTTTCTCTCTCTCTATTTCTGTAATTAACCAAAAATACAGCTGACTTCTCATACCTCTAAATGAAAAGTGCATAAATGTTCATGTGTTTTTCATTATGTGATGCAATGTACTCACCTGATTTCTGAGTTAACAGATTTAGTGTTTTTTCTCTTTAGAAGTTTTAAAACATGTGTTAACTATATCCACCCACACACACACGCACACGAATATCTTACAGCCCTTTTTATATGTTTACTTTTAACCACTTTTTAAAAGATATCTATCACACACATGCACATACACACACATGGATACTGGAAACCCGCAGTGCTACCTCTCAGCCTAACAGTACACACACCTATGTCACCTTGAGGTCGGGGTCATTAAGATTCACTCGTCTGAGATTTTTACCAGATGCACTTAAATCAATCCTACAGCGCCTCGTTCATAAGTTCACGAGATTTTACGAAGACTTTCAGAAAAACTGGCCCCTGGCCTTTCAGGTTGAGGTCACTGAGATCCGAACTCGTCTTTTTTAGTAGATAAACCTGTTGTATCAATTTGAAAATCCTACATCGCCTCGTTTTCGAGTTACCAAGTAATTGCATTCACAAACTTCGGTTTCCATGCAGCCGATTCGACTGCCCACCCACCACCTGGCGGCGGGAAGGCGTGAAAACCTTTTGAAAGTCTAACTGCTATTAGCAAGAACGAGCAAGACTGGGTAGAAACAAAAGTCCTGCCTGTCCCGATCTGGGATATACCATGTTTGTTGCCAACTCAGACAGCTCCTTTGAAATAATATGTATATTAAAATCAGATCGAACTATGAGCATAAACCAAATGGCAATTAATCATTTTAATACCATTTACACTATCATTTAATAGTATAAATGCAAAGATATAAGAAGAATGGTAGTATCAAAACAACTGCATTTCCTGACCCTTTTATTCACGAATAATGGTTTTGAAACATTAAGTACCCGAGGCACGCAGAAAGGTAGATCAAAATTTCAAGACATCTCTTTTTCATATTTGTACAAAATAACCTCTGTCTCTGTGTCTAACGTGTCATGCTTTCTGATTACGTATGTTGAATGTACTGTCAGATAACCAAGCAATTTTTTAAAGAGCCACTATTTTGAGTTTCCTTCTGCTTTGCAATAAGCCTTACCAACATATAACTCGCCTCATCGCCTTATCACACATCTTCACGCCATCCGACAAGCAGGCTTGTTGCTTCTGGTTCAGATCCAGGCTCTTTTGAAGTGTCTCTCAGAAGGGATGTTTGGTTTCCAAGTGCCTCTTCAGCTTGCTTGGTACTAGGATAGCATTAGCCAACTTCTCCTGACAGATGATGCGTGTGGATAAGGGCCAGCAGAAGTCAGCATAAAAGGTAGGTTTTCTGATAGTGTCTCAGAGTTTTTAGTGGCAGGGTTGAAACAAAATCTCACAGGCTTTTCTCGCAGTATACCAGCATGCTTCCGCATACCATTTGGGAACCACTGCTCTAAGCTAACTTTAGAGCTTTATCATCTGTTTTCATTTTATAACATCCAATTGGTCACTACTGGTTCATGGTGGAAAGCCTCCCCGCCTTCGCTGTCCTTTTCAGTGTGACTGTTGTTTCAAGCCTGCCCTAATTAGTGCATCGTACACCATTCGCCGCGGATCAATGGTACTTTCCTCCTACTGGAAGTGACACACTGGGGAAATCTCCACGTATCTGTCAGTGGGAAATGTGACACAACAGAAGACGTGCCACCCCTCATGCAAATGCTGTCATTGCTTCAAATGGAAAGAAACGTACAGAGATCAACGTATAAAGCAACTCATTCCAAAATGTTACACATCTATTACTGGCAGGGCAGAGGGTCATTACACCTAATTTGCATAGCAGCTTTTGACATTTAAAGTGGAAATCTGTGTGATTTTTGCTTCTTTCAATTTGGCAGCATTGTGCCTAACTCCCCAAGGATCACTTGTCAGTCAAATATTTTGCCCTTTTATGCCTTGTCTTTTTAACTCAGTTTCTCTGCAAGAACTTTTCTCTGCTTTAGCGGCTGTCATATCCATGAACCTTTTCTCTTTGTCTATGATTGTGTAGGTGTCATTCAGTCCACTGCTTTC